>CABHPR010152419.1:0-36092 GCA_902168415.1 Peromyscus melanophrys | reverse complement strand
ATCATCATCATCATCATCATCATCACCACCATCACCATCATCACCACCACCATCATCACCATCATCATCACCACCATCATCATCATCTGCAGCAATAACATAGGTCATTTGACCACACATCCAGGCATATGCTTGACAATGTCTTGCCAAAGTAGATTGATTACATTTTAGGAAAGAAAAAGTTTATTTTTCAACCTCTTACTAAGCGACGGCTATCAGCAAGATCAATCAAAAATTATTCCAATCAAGAGAACATCACTTCAGGGCTGGGAAGGATTGCTAATCTTTATGCCTAACCTTAAGGCTGAGATGAGCGTGGTGTGGGGCATTCACGGTCATGAGCCTTGCAGAAGTTAATGCTCAAGGCTTTACTGGTAGAGATACTCAGTACCATAAAGGAAAATCTGATCCTTGAGCCCTTGGCGCTTCTTGCTTCAGGGATCTCTGCCTTTCTACCATCTTGTGTGTCAGATAGCACCTTCATGAGGTTAAAACCATGAATTATTTTGGGATTACGATGTATGTTCCCATTGCACATAGCTGCAATTTCATTCATTCATATCTATATATGTATGTATGTATGTATGTATATGAGGTTGACATTGGGTTTCATTAATCATTCTTCACCTTAGTTTTTGAAATAAAATCTCCTGATGAATCTGGAGCTTGCTGATTTGGCTGAACTGGTTGACCAGTAAGCTCTGAGCTCCTCCTGTCTCTGCCTCCCCAGTGTTGGGATTACAGGTATGTGCCACTACTGTGCTCAGCTTTTTACAGGGGCGGTCAACAGTCGTTTTAAGCAACTGAGCCATCTCCTCAGTCCCAATACATGTGTTAGGCATATCCATGGATATCAAGAGATCCACAATTTAGGGAGATTTTTCTGCTAAGTTGGAAGACTAGTTTGATGGGTGCTTCTGGTTAGGAGTTGGGCCAGGTTTCAGATGCTGCTGCCTGTGTGGCCTGCAGGCCCATCCTCTATAACATGGCCCCCTGAACCATCAGGAGGCTTTCATGAGTATGTGGTAGCACTAGGTACTGAAAAGCTCCAGTATCTCGTTCAGGAATATTCTGTAAGCTCACAGTTACCATCATCAGAAAATGGGAATATAGGTACTCCCTACCACTCTGAGTGGTCTGGTGTTAATTCAACAGTCATCAACTCCCAACCCCTGGGCCATTCTCCACATCCTTAGATGGAAGGTGGAGGTCAGTGAAGAGAGAGTAGGAGGAGGGTGACCAAGAGCAATGGGACATTTCAGATGGCAGCAGGAAGAGTAGGGGCTTTAGAATCCAGCTTAGCTGACGGATAGAGGAATGTGGGTGAGTTCCCTGCTGTCTGAGGCTCACTTTCTGGATCATAAGAATATAGAAAGTTGTCTCTGCCAGAGAACTAGGTAAGATACGGACATCCTGAGCAGCGGCTAGGCTGCTGCTCCTCAGGAAACCTTCACCCATCTTTCCTTCTCCTTCCCCAAAACTTCTTCTGGTGATCTTAGCATCCTCCATCTTTGTTTTCTTCAGGGAATCAGGGCAGTCATACACCTACTCAGATGGTGTATACCTTCGGAGAAGGGATGCCAACAGGTGGCCACGTCTCTCTGGGGGACAGCTCCCCTGGGTTACCTCTCACTCAGCTGTGGGGATGAGGAAACATCATCTGAGCCCACACTGGGGTACTGTGTCCTCACGTCCAATTCAGCCAACACAGCTGGTTCAGAATAGCTTCAGCCTCTTAGAGAGAACAGTCAGGTTTGCTTTCAGCTTGCTTCTTTTAATCATTAACAGAACCCAAACCACTTTCTGTCCATGCCAATCCTCTTCTGGTCCTCACATGTACTGTCTCTGGACCTTGGCCCATGTTGCTCTTTCTGCTTGAACAACTCCTTTCTTTGTCTGATTTCTTGGCTCTCCTAAAAGCTACCCCAGAGTCAATATCCCTTCTTTCCTTAACCCCCTATGATGCCTAGTCTGGGTATGTCTCCAGTGAGGACCCCACACTATGGTACATGTCCCCATCACTTCACATGTCATACTGGCTAGTAATGGGAAGTGCAGTCTCTGTCCTCAGCCCAACTGAGCTCTGTTGGGAATGGGAACTGCACCGTCTGTCTCCCTCCATTGTCTTTTGGTATTGACTATGGCAACCAGTATACAGGATGCTCAATGTATTGTTGAACGGAACTGAATCTATTGTCAGCTCTAGGGTGGGAAGAAATAGAAAACATGTAAATTCATACCATGGATCAAGATCAAGAAGAGAAGCTCAGGGCAAGCTAGAGCATTCATGAGGACAAAAAAACCAAGACAAAACAAAACCACTGTTTCAACAGGGGAGGCATAGCTAGAATGGCAGGGCTTCCTAAGAAGGTGGGGAAATGGTCAGCGAGTGGGAAGACACAAGGTAGCCAGAGAGAGGTGGCCCGTTGATACTCCTGTGGATTTCAGGACTCTCGCCTATCACCAGCACCTCCTCTTTGGGCCGTATCCTTTCCCAGACTTACGGGAAGTTCCTCAGGAAGATGTGTTGGTACTCTGGGGTTGACTACTCATTAAACTGTTGCCGCAACTGGCTAGAAAAAGCTTCCAGGGGGTTTTACGGATTTGCCAGGCACCTCATTTTATCATGCAATAAACGAGTTAATAATGAGCAGCATGGCTGGCCCAAGTTGTCTAAGTTCATCAGCATGGAAGTGTGTAACCTGTCGGGTTTCCTTCAGGACCAAACAAAGAGTCTCACCTTTGTTTCAAAGGGTATCTTGGGAGGCCCCTTCTGTGGCTTTTCCAGTGATCTCTAGAGCAGCTCACCTGGCCAAATCATGGGCCTTTCAGGCTTAGGTTTCAAGCTGCCCCTCCTCCCACCCCCTTTTCTCCACAAACACACAGCCAAGTCAGCTGCTGCAGTCGGGTTTTGACTTGCGCTGACCTCTTGGGAAGCACACGCACCAAGGGCTTCAAGGCCTGTCCCATTATGTGGATGACATGGCCATTAGTAACCATGGTAACCTCCCTTCCCTGGCTTTTGTGGCTCCACAGGTCTAAATCTGCACAGGTCTTGTCCAGATTTGAAGGGGTTACGGGGACTTAAGCAGAAAGCACCTTCCCTGAGCCACACAAGGCAAAAAAAGGAGTATTTCCAGTCTTCCAGGTGCAAAGAAACAACCTTCAATCTCCAATTCAGTAAACTTGAAATAAAACGAAAAAAGAACAAAGGAGAAGATAGAATACACTCCCTTCCTTCTTGTTTCTTTTTTCTTTTTTTTCCCCCAACTGTGACCATAATACACACAGAGGGTGTGTTGGTCTAACAGTTTGAAACGACTCAAGTATGAACAGGCCTGAAGGCTGGTGTCCAAACAGGTCCAGGCAGCGGGGCATCCCCTCTGAGAACAGCCTTACAAATAAGGGCACAGGACTATCAGGCCCTGTTTATTTCATCCCCTTGTCAAAGAACCTTGGAAAAGGACTTACTTGCCACACAAAAGAAACTGACAAGTGTGTGTGAGGTAGTGCATAGGCAAATGAGCTCCACTGAACCATTCCATTATGTGTATGTATTTCAAACATACTGTATATGATAAATATACATGATAAACACAGGTTGAACATTCTGAATCTGAAATTCTAAACTACTAAATGCTTCAAAATCTGAAACTTTCCAATGCCAGCATGATGGGCGGAGGAAATACCACACTATGAAATGATGTTTCAAGCATACATAAAATTATGAAAAATATTGCATTGGAGTTACTTTTGGTCTCTGTGTATAACGCAAACGTGAAACATAAATATTTTCAGATTCAGATTAGGGTCCAGCCCCCATTATATGTGCAAATGTTCCAAATTCTGGGAAAAAAAAATCTGAAATCTGAAATGCTCTAGTTTCTGATAAGAAATACTTGAATATACCATGCCCATGACATATCTGGTTGATCTGGATGATTTGTGTCACAGATACGGACAATGAACACATTAATGGAAAAAGGTACATTGTCGGAGTAGCATCTTGGAACCCGCCATCTATATTAAACGTGCCAATAAAAAATGGAAATCTGCATTTCCCCATCCTCTGGAGTCAACAGGCAGGATTACCTGTCTAGGCTTGGCCGGCTTCGGCAGGGGCGCTGTCCGAGTCGGAGTCTGCCCGGTCCGCTGTGCCTTCTGCTACTCTCTGACTCCAGCTCCCCCACTTCTCAGAGATGGCGTCCTCCTCTCCGACCGTCACTTCCACAAAGTCCACGATGCCTGACTCCTCGTTGTCCTCACTGCCCTGGCCATCTCGGCTGCTGCCCTCTGACCTGTCTGAGGCGGCCTCTGAGGGCTTGACTGCCAAACAGTCCTTGGCTTGCTCGCCACCCGTTTTCACCCTGGGGACCAGCTTGTCGGAGTCCTCCTCGCAGAGCGCTCTGGGGTCCTTGGCGTACTGTTGAGCCACCTCGCTTCCATTCTTTGGGCTCTCAGCAACTTGTTTCGCCGCTTTTCTTGATACGACATCACGGCCGTGATCATCCGCCAGGTGATGCTGTTGGTACTGCTCCAGCCAACTCAAGGTTCCAGTTTTTAGTAAGCATCTGTTCTCCTTGAACCAGCGCACAATCTCAGTTCGGACCAGCCCGGTCTTGGCTGCTAACTGGTCGTACTCCTGAGGCGTGGGCCACTGGGTTCTCGCAAAAGTGCTCCTGAGCAGGTGAATCTGTTCTTGATTTTGTATAATTGCTGATGAAGGGCTGGGAAGAGAACCAGCTAACTGTGCACCGGAGAGCTGGTCAAGTCGAGATAGAGCACCATTGGGGGCTACCACATCTGAGCCTTTTTTGCTGGACCCCATGGAATCCAAGACGGCCTGCTCCATGCTGTCTCGAAGCTTGCGCCTCTCTGAGAACCAGGAGTCGATTTCTCTCCTGCTCAGCTTGGTCTCCACCCTCAGCCGCTCTACTTCTGCCTGGGTGGGAAAAGAGCTTTTCAGAAAGCTGTCTTCCAGGGTTTTCAACTGTCCCTGGCTTTTCTCTTTGAACTTCTGGGGGGCAAAATCTGGGTATACGTGATAGGTGCGACCATGTCGGGTGCCTGCAATGGCCATCTGGTCTTTGGCAAGGGATTCGCTGGTGATATGGACAATGCCCCTCTGACACCGGTAACGATGGTCACTGAACCACTTCTTGATTTCGCTCCTGGCAAGGCCTGTCACCTCAATGAGGCGGTAGACCTCAGCATCGTCAGGGAACTGGCTCTGTAAAAAGCTTGCCTTGAGGTGCGCAATCTGCAGCTTGGTCTTCTTGCGGTCGCTAGCTGGGGTGAGGGGGGTGTTGGCCACCTTGGGTGGAGGCTCTGGCACCTGGGCGATGTGTGGACGCTTCGGCTCAGGGGTAGCTTGAGGAGTCACCAAAGGTCTCTTCTGGCCATGGTTGGTCACTCCTGCCACGGCAAGTGTGATGGGGGAGCAAGAGACGGTTGTCGACCCACTTGTCACTTGAGTCAGCACCAGGCTGGGCTGGCCGAGGATCTGGCATGGCAGGGCTGTCTGGAGGATGGGCTGTGACATTTTTGTGGGGGCCAGCTGAGCAGGAAGCACAGTGATAGTCGGGGGTACCGACTGAATGGTACCATTAAACATCTTCTTTCGGGCCTCCTCCACCTCTTCCGGGGACCAGCTGATGCCGTGTTTTAAGCGCTGGGTGGCAAACCAGATTCTGATGTGCTCCTCTGGGTGTTTAGAGGCAGCTGTTAGCCAAGAGAGCTCAGCCTGGGTTGGGTAAGGGAACTTGTTGAAGGAGTTGATCATGGTGGCATTTGTGTCCAGGGCAGAGTTGTATTTGGTAGTATTCAGAGGGACGGGGACCTTGGGGACAAGGTTGATATTTGGTGGCAGCTGTACAGAAGGCATGACATGTCCCAGTGAATCTTGAAGGAGCTCCACACTTCCAAGTCTGGACAGGATCTCAGCTGTATCCGTCACCAGGCAGGCAGTCCCTTCCATGTGGTTTTCCGGGGCAGCCTCGTCAGGCTTCTTGGGCACTTTCTTGGCATCTGCCTTCGATTTTCCTGTCTTCATCATGGGGATTTTACCCATCGAGACCCCGGGGTCATTGTCACCACTTCCAGGACCACCGGCCGTGATGGACACAACGTGGTTGGTGGTTTCGATGGACTGTTCCAGGACAGTTTGATTATTACGCTTGATCAATTTCAGCTTGAAGTTGGTCTCCCCAGGATGGAACTTGGCGTTGTGGTCAGATAAGGAGTCATACTTTTTGGTTGTGAAGTTACATTCGGCACACACGTAGAGGGGGTTGAGAATCACGTTGGGGTGCTGCATGTCGACGTGTTCTGTGAACTCGTTCAGATTCTGTGTGGAATAAGGGCAATATTTGCACTCATAACCACCCTGGAGTTTTTTGGACTGGTTTTCCCCCATAGATTTCATCTCTACCACTTCATTTTCTTTGGACGAGTTTTCAGGTTCTGCTGCCCAACTGTCCTTGGCCACATCGGACTGTGGCATGCCCATTCCTTTGTCTTTGGCCCTATCTGCCTCCTCCAGCACGTCCTGTTCGACTACTTGGGATGTCCGAACCATGCACGGAGTCGTAGATTTCCGCTTGCTTGCCATTGCTGCCTGGCCTGTGGGCAATGACTTCTTTTCGGAGTGGGTGGGGCCAGGACAGTGAAATTCTTGGCTTTTGGCTTTAATTCCCTCTCAAATGCCTTTGGCTTGCCTTGAACACTGAAGTCTTCTGTTGGAGTTCTCAGAACGGTTTCAGCACAGAAAATCGTAACTGTACCAATCTCCGGGCACACCAGGCAGCTTCATGTCTGTGGGACAAGCACAAAGCTGGAGTCAGTGACTCCTCACAATGCAAAAGAAACCAGCATTTTTTTTTCTTTTTCGGACTTGTTCCCATGATCCACCCCAACTGGCACCAAATCAAACACACATGTAAGCACTGATGGCAGGTGGGTGAGGATTGGAAACATGAAAGCCGACGTGCTCTTCTTTTCTCAGGGAAGAAAGAGGAACAACACTAAGCAAACATGGTTGGGGTCTCTGTGTTCAGAGACACCGTTACAGAAAGAGTACAAAGATACCAGGATCTTCAGAAGTGCAGAGTGGGGGGCGCGGGGCAAGCAAGGTGTTGCAAGTTGCTTTTTATTTGGGGAACATCAGAAGCAAGACGCCTGACTGGGGCCTGCAAATGGGTTTCCATGGCATTAGAAAGTGGATAAGAAAGCCCGGTGTGGTGGCACGTGCTTGTAGTCCACACACTCAGGAGGCTGAGGCACTAAGATCAAGGGTTTGAGTTCAAGGCTAGCCTGGGCTATATAGTAAGAGTCTGTTTCCAAAAAATGACGCCTGACCCACCGAAAAACCCCCAAAACAAAACCTAAACAAAAACAGGGACATACCACTTTGTATCATAAAAACACAAGAGTATACGAAATGTAGGGAAAGAAGTGTAAAGGAGAGTAATATAAGCCACCAATCCAAACACTGTCCTTTGCTTGTTTCTCTCAAGCAGTACCCCATTTCCGTTTAAAGGGACAGCATGACATTACATTATAGGGATGTGATACTTGTTTTGTATGTATGTTTGTGACAGGGTCTCTCGTATAGTCCAGGCTGGCCTTGCCCTCCCTATGGAGCCCAGGATGGCCCTGAAGTCTTGATTCTCTTGTCTCAGCCTCCTGAGTGCTGAGATGACAGGAATGTGCCATCATAGTTGGCTCAGTTTGGGCTGGAATAAACTGCCTTTGGACACAGGCCTAGAGATGGTTCTCTTGACTCACATGACTGCATTTTTGCCTCAGATGGCCTTTCCTCTGGCAATGCCTGGGAAAGTGTGACTCCCAACTCAGCTTACATGAAGCACCACCACTAAAAGGCCTTGACAGATAGGAAAACTGTTTCAATATGCTTCTGTGATTTAGAGCAAAGATTTATTTTATTTATATGTATGTGTTTGGGTGTGGATGCATGTATGGGTACCTGCAGAGGTCAGAAGAGGGTGTTGGATCTCCTGAAGCTGGAGTTATAAGTGATTGGAGTTATAATGTGGTTGCTGGACACCAAACCCTGGTCCTGTAGAATAGCAGTGGGTGCTCTTAACTGGTGAGCCATCTCTTCAGCCCTTATGCTTAAACAACAACAACAACAACAACAACAACAACAACAACAACAACAAAACTCCCTCCTCCCTCTGCTGCCCCCCACCCTGTGTGTGTGTGTGTGTGTGTGTGTGTGTGTGTGTGTGTAGGTGTGCAATTACCACTGCATTTGTATAGCAATCAGAGGACAACCTCAGATGTCAGTTCCCGACTTCTGCTTTGCTTGAGACAGGGTCTCTTGTTGACCGATACGTATGACAGGCAGGCTGGTTGAGAGTTTCTGGGGATTCTCTTGTCTCTGTTTTCCATCTCTCCATAGGAGCGATGAGATGGCAGACATGTACAACCATAAGTGGATATGTGTGGGTTCTGGGGAATCTGAACCCAGCAATCGGCCTTACCCACTGAACCATCTCCCTGACCTACTTCTGTGGGTTTGATTACTACTAAAGGTAAACTGTTTCCAAACGCTTCCTGGCCATTTATAGTCTCTCTTTTGTGAATTTCCTGTTTATGTCACTTTCATATTGTGGTGCTCAGTGGTTTTGTTACTAATTGTAAAAATGCTTTATTACACCTGCTGCAATTTTTAAAAGTCTACCTTTTAGCTATTTGGAGAGTATTTTTTATATGTTTAACATGTAGAAACCTTACATTTTAAATAACAAATCTATAATTTTTTTCCTCTTGTGGCTTTTTTCATATTTGGAAATTCTGGTTTTTTTGGTAAGGTATATTAATCCATGTTTTCTCTTTTTGCATGCAGAGCATTTACTTAAATCATATTGAGTCCTAATAATGGATTTATGGTGTCTTTAGAGTCTATTGGTTTAATTTTGTTTGCTTCACTTTTTAGGACAGGGCCTTGTTATTAGTCACAGCTGGCCTGGTACTTGCTATGGTGCCCGGGCCTGCCTCAAACTTCTAGCAGTCTCTCTTCCCTGGGTTCCTAAAGTGCTGGCATTACAGGCTTTGCACCACCATGTCCTGCCAACTTCATGATTTTGTTTTACATTTAAGTCACCTAGTATTGAATTTATCCTGAGTTAAGTATAGTACTCTCGAGTTAAGTACAGCCATTTTTTCCTTGAGTATTCCCCATTACCTCAGCAGCATGTGTTATATAACCCATTCTCACCAGGGCGTAAGAAACCACCTTCACCACACACTACATTTTACATTTACTACGGCTTGCTCCCAGTTGCCCAGTCTGCACATCTTGTCTAGCTACTGGGGCTTACTGTTAATTTCTTTTTAGGTATTTGGAGTACATGTTAATATCCAACTGAGTGAGTGGTTCCTTCTTGTTCCTCTTTTTTCCCCCTAGAACACTTCCTTGGTTATTTT
Source organism: Peromyscus melanophrys (assembly GCA_902168415.1). Taxonomy (NCBI): domain Eukaryota; kingdom Metazoa; phylum Chordata; class Mammalia; order Rodentia; family Cricetidae; genus Peromyscus; species Peromyscus melanophrys. Next base: position 26,642 of record CABHPR010152419.1, on the reverse strand, counting down.
GATTATTTCGTAAATCATAATCAATTGTAAAATACAGCCCGATTAGAGTTTTGATTAGAACCACATTAAACAAATATTAATTTGGGCCACAGGCACAATTTGCTTATTAGGACGCGGGGCATGTCACCAGAACTCTAGGGAACTCCTGGGCTGGGGCACTGCTGACATCCCAATGCCTTTTACTTTGTGGCTACTTTCAGTGTGATTTTATAGTTAGAAGAGAGAAGAGAGTGTTTAGGGACAAGGACATCTGACATCTAGGAGAAGTGAAAAGATGAGACGACACACTGGCCTTTGAGCCCTGCTTAGGACAGGGCCCAAGGGCAGACGGGAAGAACGCAAGTAAAGGGCAACTCTGAGATGCTGAGGCTCAGGGCCCACACTGAGCAGGACTCAGGAGAGGGCTGGCACCCCAGGACTCAGGAGAAAGCCAGTGCTCCAGGACTCAGGAGAAAGCCAGTGCTCCAGGACTCAGGAGAGGGCCAGTGCCTCTTGGTGATCCCCAAAGCCCAATCCCTCTGACACTGGGACACTGGTGTTTTCAGGCTGGAGCACTCATCGACAGTGGGTGCAGGTCCCTCAGGAGCGGCAGCAAGGAGAGGCCATGGGAAAAGCAGAACAGAGGGCGACCACGTCCCTCTGTTGACCATACTTGCAACAGACTCCAAGAAGCTGATTTTGCTGAAAAAACACTGACTCCCTCCTCAGGCATGAGAGGTAATTGGAGCAGGAGGGACTCGGGACATCTCTGCCTTCATTCTGTGTCCGTCTGTCTTACTTTGACTCAGACTCCCATTTGACTCGGCCAGGCGCGATCGTCATTAAGACATGCCTGCCTATCTGAGCTGTCTCAGCTTTCTTTAAGATGAAGGCACAAAGAGTCATTGTCCTAAAGCTGCAGCCACCTTGGATTCCAGGAACGGCAAATCCTATAGGATGGACCATCCTAAGGTGAGAACCATGATGCATGATGGAGAGACTACATGCTGGATAGATTATTCTGAAGGAATTCAGACCATAACAGTAATTAAGAGATGCATTTGTTATTACATCACCTTTCAGACAATGATGGGCGGGACCACACTTTGACCAAGGCCACTTAATTACACACCTTTTGCCCCCGTTCTCCCTCTCTTTAAACCTAAAGCGCCTATCAGTTCCTAGAAGATGAACTTGTGGTCACCAGACTCCTTTAATTTTTCTCTTCCCAACACATGGATGAAAACTTCTCTCTGCCTTTCGCCATCACTCATCTCTTTAATTGGCATATCGGGATGGGTGGCCAGGGCTAGCTTCTTGTGGCTGCTGGAGCTGATGCTTAAGGAAGGTCCAGTTGTATACAGACATTGGCTTTTTCCAGCCTCTGCCTCCCTTGGAGTTCCATTCTTTCAAACATATGCTGTACACATGAGCATTCAAGTCCATCAAGGATTCTATTATTGCTCACTGGGGCCTAGAATCTTTTGGCCTTCTCCGCACAGCCGATTCACCAGCAATCCTGTTGACTCCAGGGTTCAAAGGCACCTTTTAGCTCTCAGCTAAGCTGCCATGATCTCTAGCCTGGATCCTACCACAGCCACCCACAAATCTTCTGCTGGGGCAACAGAGGGATGTATGGGTCAGGATCGGAGTTGGTCCTGGGTGGTTTTTGCAGCTTCTCTGGTTTCACATCACATCTAAAAGAACTCCACTCTTTTGTAACAGCCTGCAAGCTTGGGCATGTTGTGACCCATGCCCTCTCGGCTTTGCTGACACACTCCAGCTGTTCCACCAGGAGTGTCACTTTCATCACAGAGCCTCTGTCAGAACATTCCACACCCAAAGAGGGATTTCCTGATGCTCGCTTCTTTGCAAGTGAACCTTCTCCTCATTACTGTTTCTCCACTCTGCTTTGCTTTCTTCAAAGCCCTTTCCAATAACTAACATTATATTGGTCTGTTTTGTGGTTAAGGGCATAGCTACCCATTTATTTATTGATTGCACATCACTCTGGATCTGTGTTGTTCAATATGGTAGCCACCAGCCACATGTGGCTCTTTGGATTTAAGTGAGGGGGCTCAGGAACCACATGTGGAGTGGTTGCCATGTTTACCATCACAGGGCATTTTCCATTACCGGGGACAGTCTCATGGGCCGTGCCACAACCAACTGTCCTGGAAGGAGTGAAATTAGTCTTAAGAGACAGACGGTACCCATCTGTGGCAGGAGACTCAGGAGGAGAGAGAGGCATCAGGACTGACATGAAAGAAAGCCGCTGGCAGAAGACTACAAACCTCTCCCCATTGCGGGAGGGGGGCTACATATAAAGGATAGAGCAGGTATAAGAAAAGCACAGGACACAGAATGTGGGGGACAGCACAGCCACAAAGGCTCACCCATCATGGGGCTGGAATTGAGGGCAACTTTGACCTTGTAACCTTCTCCAGCTTGCTGGTTCTCCTTCTAGGCTCAGAGATGTTTTCTATTTCTCAATAAACTGTCCCTGTTTCTACAGTATCCATGTGTCTTTCTTCTTAGTCTTCATTCTGACACATAAGATTCTACTCCAGTTCGTGCCTATAACACCTCTCTGGCTAGAGACATTTGAGACAATGGACCCTAAGGAATTGGAATTTTCTTCTAGTACCACGTAAAGGAAGGGGAAGACTGAGGCCTTGGTATCAGGTAGAGGCAAGGCCTGTCTCCTAGAAAGAGCTTTCACATAGTGCTGACAACCTGAGGGATAGACCCGAAGGCAGGAATTGAACTTGCCATGGTGGCTGGGCCCATACCATGACCAGGACTGATTAGCTGTGCATACCTCTTGTCCTCTATTTAAACCTGGACCTCACATTAGTGCTCAGAAGGCAGACTTGGGCAGAGTAGGATGTTGACACTGGACCTCTTGATTTGCTCTTCTTCCCGGTATAGCTGCATCCAATAAATCTCCTTTCTCTCCTTTTCACTATTGTCTCTTGAATGGGCCTGTTGAAGACAGGTGGTTGATCCTAGCTTGCTAGGGTTGGCAGGGTCAGGCTTTGACAATAATGACTCTGGTAAGAGAATGGGAAGAATGGCAAAAACCTTTTGTGAGGACTGTAGCTCATACAGAATGGCGAGATATGGTAAAAGCTCTCAGGAATGTTCGACAGTGTGTGCATGGGTGTGCATGTGTCTGTGTACATGCAGTGTGTGGGTGCTGGGCTGTGGAAGTGGAAGAACACTGGAAGGGGAAGCCTCCAACATCTCCATGGGCACTGTTGACGCAGTAGGATGTAGCTCAGTTCTTACCCCCTGGCCAAGGAGCTTGGAGCATCTGAGTTATAATTTTCCAAGGAGAGGGAGCAAAAGGAAACTTCCTTTATGTAGAACAGAGACAAGAGTCAGGAGTGGGTGCGGGGAGGGGTGTGGTGGGGGACAAAGGACTATTTCTATGGAAAGTACCAGAATGATTCTAATCTGCTAAGTGAGCCTGAGAGATAAGGACAATTGTAATGAAATCAGCACTAAGTTTCTCTCTGTTCCAAAACTGTGATTCAGAACACACTCTAGCTTCCAAATCTCACTCAGCAAGCAAGCATGGAAGCCAGAGTAGATTAAAAGGGAGGATAAAGAATGAAACAGGAGAGAGCTCTTGATGGATGGAGCCCCTGGGGAATTCTCTCTCAGGTCTCACTGGGAGGATTGGGAGAAACACTGCCTTGGGGAGCATTATTCTGGCACAGTAAAGTCTGGGGGTCTGTAGAGCCAAGCCTTTGGGGTATGTGTCTGAACGTGTGAGCCATGGTCAAGGTTGGGATTGTCACCATGTATCCAGTACTCACTGGCATGGAAGCTGAAGTGTTCTGAGCAGAGCCTGAGATGCTGTAGTCAAAGCTGGGCATAAATAGAAATGGGGAGGCGGGAGGGATGGCTCAGAGGTTAAGAGTGCTTACTGCTGTTCCAGAGGACCCAGGTTCAGTTTCTAGCACCTTCATGGTGGCTCAAAACACCTGTAAACTCCAGCTCCAGGGGATACAACATCCTTTTCTGTCCCTGTGGGCTCTCGTCATGTATATGGTACACATTTACACACATAGGCTCCCATGCTTACACAAAAATAAAAATAAATCTTAAAAAATAGAAATGAATAAATAAATGGGTAAAATACATGTTGAGATACAGAGTCCCATCTAGAATGGGTGGCAGGTGAGCTGTGGGTTTTGACTTTCCCAAGGGCCTGAACTGGGCACAGACATACCCCCAGCACACTAGCACACTGATGATACTTCACTTCAAAAGAGCAGTGAGCTGACCTTGCCTCTGTGTGTGTGTGACACACAGAGAGAGACAGAGACAGAGAGAGAGACAGAGAGATGGAGATAGCGAGACAGACGCAGAAGAATTTAGGACCAGGGAGTGCGAGCATCTTGACTAAGAACCTACAGCTACTTCTCAGCAGAGCTGGGATTTGAACAGATGCTGTCCAGCCCTAGGGCCCTTGACACTGCACCAAGAGCCTCCCCTAGTGAGTAGGCCTTCAAAGATGGGAAGGTACACTTCCCAGGTGCAGGAAAGGAAAGTGACAGCTGTCCCAATCTGATGACTGTAATCCTCCTAGGCTGATAAGCACAAAGAAAAAAAGTAAAGGTCCATGGAGTGAGTGGGCATAACAAGGATAAGCCTCAAGGGTGGAAAGAGGCTTGGGGCTAGCCAGTGACACTAAGGAGCTCGGGGTTGATTCTGCAGGCAATGGGGGGGGGGCACAGCCTTTCAGGCAGGGTCCAAGAGGTAGAAGGTTCTCAGAGACAACTTTGACAACAGGCAGGGCTGGCAGGAAGAGAGGCCTGATCAATGAGGATAAGGCCTCTGAGACCCAGCAGGTGATCAGTCTTCTTAACAAAGCCAAAATGGACAGTCAAGATCCAGGGTGCTGCGAGACACCTTTGTCCACAGCCTCTATGCTTCTTTGAATACGCTGAGTGTATTTCATTTTTTTTTCCATCTAGAACTTTCTCCCATTCAGTGTGGTTTTCCTATGCAGGCATTACTAGATTCTCCCATACTCATTTCCCCAGCAAGGACAGTCGATGTTCATTACAGGATCATATAGGCCAAAAACCGAGTTTCACTTCTCTAAAACTTTTTGTGGGCACTAAGGCTCAGAGAGATTAGGTCATGGTCAATGTTAAAGAGCATGAAACAGTAGAATCCAGACACAAACTGCCTACAAACTGTGTAAGGATCTTTCCAAGGGCAGATTATGGTCAGTAAACCTGGACCAGACCTTACGATTCTGTACTTACTAAGGGTTTGCTGGTGATAATGCTGCTGCTAAATCAAGTCTCATCTCCAGTAGTGAGGTTCTCTACGACTCCCTGGGCCGGTACACTCCCACGGTTATCCCCACTCTCTTGTCTCGAGTCAAGGTGGTGGCATTTCCCGACTTTTCTCTATTTGTGGCCTGAAGTTTGTAAGGAAGGAAAAGTGATCTCTAAGGCCCAGATCAGCTCTGGAGACTGCTTTCCGGGGCTGACATGAAGCCTGGATGTCAGCTTGAGAGTCACGTCTAGATTCTTGACTCTGGAGGAAGGCACTCGAGGGAGTGAGAAATCTCTGCTGGAGGCTCCTCTCTGCAGGTCTCCAGGATGGGAGACTCAAGCAGTGACCAGAGGCTCTGAAAAAGCCCAGCCTAGGGCATCGGTTCTCAGAGGCCAGGGAGAACTCAAGGAAATCGTACCTGGGGCCTTCATGGGAGCCACCTCTCATTTCAGGGCTTCGCACGGAGGCTGTCAAAGGAAATACCAGGGCTGTCTGGGAGCTCTGACTGGAGCATCTCCTCAAGACATCAAAGTCTAGAAGGATGCTTTTAGCTTTGCTGGGTTTTCTGACAGAGCTGGTAGTGGATTGGGCTATAGTTCGTCAAGGGTGGATCATTCCAGAAAAAGTGGACGTTTCTCCTCTGTGTTCTAAAGTTGCAACATGACTACCTATCCCAAGGCTTTCGGACTGGGCGGGGTCTTGGGTGACAGAGTGCTGGCATGGGGAGGGGAGGGATTGGATGCAGACATCAGTGCTCCTGGATCTGTCTGTAAGCTCCAGCTACCAACACGTCCATCTGTCTCTGTCTTTATTACCATTTCTCTCATCTGATTGGTAGGCATTGATTTTAGGAGGCCAACGGTGACCCCGAGTTCATGTCTAAGTTTTCCGACTTTTTTCCAGTCTACCTGAAGTCTAAATTGGAAATGTACGGGTAGGTCGGCAAAACAGCTGTTGTACCATCCCACAGCACCTGGGGTTTTTTGAAACACCATCAGTTCTTGAGACCTAGCCCAAACTGATCTACCGCAAACATTTGGGAGCATGGCTTCGGAAGCTGCGTTCCTAAACACAGGTCATGTTGAAAGCCTTGGCAATAGGAAATTAGTTGGCATCTGTTGTTTGGATAGATGCTGACTCTGTCCTGTGAAAAAGTGATATTCTTTGATGCAGCTGAGCCTAGCAGCAGGTCAAGCTCCCTGAGATGACACTAGGGTGGAATACGGTAACTGTTGAGGGGAGTGATGGGCAGTTGGGAGGAGGACACAGAGACAGGGGAAGAACGCCATAATGATCTCACAGAAGAACAGGAGGCAGAATGCTGGACGTTGGATCACAGGATGAAACATCATGGTTGAGCTCGGCTCCTAGAGCTTGTCTTAAAGCAATAGCCCGGGACTGTGGAGATGGCTTGGCCGGCAATGTGCTTCCTGGGAAGCATGAGGGCCTGAGAGGGGATCCCCAGCACCCACATTTTAGAGCATGCCCGTAATCCCAGCTCTGGGGAGGCAGAGACAGAAAGATCTCTGGGGCTCACTGACCAGCCAGTCTAGTCAACTGATGAGTTCCAGATTCTCAAAAAATAAGGTGGAGATAGATCAAGAAAGATACCCAGCATTGACCCTTGACCTCTACATGTACACACACACACACACACACACACACACACACACACACACACACACGTCCCTGGAAAAGAGCTCACAGCTCATTCCTTCCTCTCAGCCCCTTGTTCACTGTCGCATGCTTCAGACCTCAGGAATGAGACCCCAAGTTCCTGCCCTAAGGAGGTCTAATGCATGGAAGAGGAAGAGTCATGCTTGAGACGCTCTGAAGTTGTCAGGGATACCGAAGAAACAAATGCAATCTGTTATGTCTGCTGAACGGAATGACAGAGGCAAAGCCAACCCGAATCCCTGGGGAGAGGTCAAGGTGGCCTTTGATGCCGCCGTCAAAGGAAATCATCTTGTGTGTCTGCTACTTTTCTACGTGGAACCCTTTTACTCTCCCATTTTCTCTGAGCAATAATCTTATTTAAAAAAAACACAATTAAAGATGAGGACCTATTTTGAAACAGTCAATTCCTGATCATCGCCCCCCATCCCCGCCCCAAGCAAAGCTACTGTGTAGGAAGAATCCTAGCAGTTCCCATTGTGTCCAAGACCCCTTCACCTCCAGGGCTGAGGGAGGAGTGAGGTGTTTCTAAAGCAGAGGAAAAAAAAAATCTCTCTGAGACTGAAAGAAGAGGGAATCAATTCTAGTTTGATGTGTCACATCCATAAATAAATAAGGCACTATCAAATGTTTAAGACGGGCCTGCTCTGATTTACAACCCATCAAATTCTGCTATCAAAACATTTAGAGAGGCCGAGACGCTCCTGGGATTTGTTATATTGACAATCCCTGTGTAACCTTTTCATTTCCCTCCTTGTGGGGGATCTGCGCACACTCCATCTTCCCGGAGCCCGACGAGCCTTGTGCATTCTCTGCTCCCCAGGCACGTGTCAGGGTGAGACAGGGCTTTTCGGCAGCTGTTGGATTCTGTCTGTCAGATCTCTCTCTCCCTCCCACCCCAGCCCCCTCCAGCTGATCCTCTGCATTCCTAAACCCACAGCTTTCTCCTGAACACTTTCATCCCCCCCTTCATCTCAAAGACTCAGGATCAAGGCTGAGAGTTTACACTTATTCTTGGATTGAATGTCCTCCACAAAGCCATTCACTCAATAGTAATGCGCTCTCTCTCTCTCTCTCTCTCTCTCTCTCTCTCTCTCTCTCTCTCTCTCTCAAACACACACACACACACACACACACACACACACACAACTACATTGTGTGTGTATTTGCAAGCTGTGTTTTCAGATTTCTTTGCCAAGGACCCACAGGGGTAGGAGGCTGAAAAATGGCCCCCAAAGATCTATAGGTTCTAAGCTCTGAAATCTGGGAATCTTGCCATGTATGGAAAAAGGGACTTGGACAATGTGACTAGGGCTCTTGATATGGACAGGCTATTCTGGACCACCTAGGTGGGTCTTGCATGTGGTCACAAGTGTCCTTCTGAGAAGGACAGAGGGAGGTACAATAATAACGACTGAGGAGGGCATAGGAAGAGATTAGAGGAAGGAGAAGTGGCCATGGGAGCAAATTATGTTCCCATGGTTTGAAACTGCTGTCACAAGCTAAGGAATACAAGATGGTCACTAGTAGCTGGAAGAGGCAGGAAGAGTTCCCTCCTGGCCCTCAGAAGCCTCACCTTGGTGTGAGTCTAGGGAACCTACTTTCAACCCTTGACTCCCGGAAGGGTTTGAACCACTTCACTTACGGGGATTTTTTTGGATTCCACAGATGTGAATCCAAGGGTATGCTGAGCTTGGCCAACACCTGTGATGTTCTTGCAGCCTTGTCCACCTTCCCCAGTCTCTAGGAAGAGCAGAGCAGAGGCCAGGCTCCCACCAGCCATGCTGACACAGTCATTGCTTCATAGGATTGAGCAAAGAGCTGGCATTCCCAACCCTGCATGACCAGATCAACAGAGCCAAGGACTCTCACTTTCAGCCTCTGCGCACTGCCCCAGTAGGGACAGTGGATGCCTCTGTTCCATATTTTAGGAAGACCGTCTTCACAGAGATGTGCCCTAGCTTGTCCTGTTCCCTCAGTCTCCAAGCCAGCCTCATGACTCATTTCCATCTCTTTCCCCATGCCTGCTGCCTTCCAAGCCGCTGTCATCTCCGCTCCGGACTTTCTGCCTCAGCCATCTTGGGCTCTGACTTACACCCCATCCTCTCCCATTCGTTGATTCCCAGGAGGATCTTTGGGGATTGGAAATCACACCTGAGACATACCCCTTTGCTCGGAACACCCTACATCCATCAGCAGAATCTTGGGTTCAGGATTAGACTTTCGTCTTTGAGGCTCTGCAGGAGATGCGTATAGCAGCTGGGACAGGAACCCCTGGAGACTTCCCATGGTTTAACAGGAAATCAGTGTCTGGGGTGTATAGCAGGAGCCCCTGGCTATAACCCTGTGTTCGATGTCTGCTCTGTGAGGTGGAGGGTCTTGCTGGGAGGCCTTAGAACCAGATCTGCTTCTGTGCTGACCCGACAAATATTTCTCTTCTGTCTCAGGACTTTGGAGAGGAATGAATGAGATACTGGGTGCAACGGTGCTGCCCGCCTCCCCCTGCCCACTCCTTCCCTCCCTCCTTCTCTTTAGTCCTTCCTCAACTCCCATGTTTACATTTAAACACCTTTACTTTCACATGTGTGTGGAGGTCAGAGGTCTCACTTTTTTTTTTTTTGGTTTTTCGAGACAGGGTTTCTCTGTGTAGCTTTGTACCTTTCCTGGAGCTCACTTTGTAGACCAGGCTGGCCTCGAACTCACAGAGATCTGCCTGGCTCTGCCTCCTGAGTGCTGGGATTAAAGGTGTGTGCCACCACCGCCCGGCTAAATTTTTTTTTTTATGAGGCACTGTTGACTTGACTCAGAGGCCATTTTAAATGAGGAGACTAGAGCCTCTCAAAAAGAAGGCAGAAGTAGTTGTTTATGAATGTAGACCTGACTGTCCTCCTAGACACAGAGAAGGAGCAAACCCAGGGAGAAGAAGGACTTGCCTTTCATCCAGGCCTGAAGGAGCCCTAGCTGCCACTGTCACCTGAGAAAGGATGTGCCCAGGCTGCACTGTACCTGAGCACCTGCATCTGACTAGGCGTGTGCTAAGGAATCGGGTCTGAGAACAGCAAAGGGATGTCACAGCCCACACAACGTTACACAGGCCAAGAGGCTTTTGGCAGGTGGCCTCTGGCATCTTAGGGGAAAGATTGAGTTGGGCCGACCCAACCAAAAGCAGCTATCAGGAGGGCAAGCAGGGGGCTATCTATGATTACACCTTGCTTTGGGCTGGGAGGATGATGGCGTTAGCGGACTTTGCTGAATGGATGTCTTGGTGAACGGACCAGGCCTGGAAGTGCAGCGAGGCCTGGGGAGTGAGGGTATATACATGCTTTCCCATTTGAATGCCCCCCACATCCTTTCTATTCTCAAATCCAGTGCTTGGATTCAGCAGAAAGGAGGAAGAAAAGCCCTTTTCATGATCACCTTCATCAGAATTCTTCCCCTGCCTGGCCATAGGGTGGAAGCATTCCAAAAAGGTATGCTTTGCATTTAAACTTGGAGAAGAGCCCCCAGGCAGTCCCCTCTTGCATAATTCTCTTTTTGTATCTCTGAGCAAGTCGGAGAGTCACTGCTCTCCTGTGGACAATCTCCTATTCCTTTGGGCCCATGGCCCCCATTCCTCTGCACCACCAACAATAATGATGCTGACAGAAGAGGTGTCCCCCAGGCCTCTGCTGTGAATGCCGGTCACAGAACATATTCACACATATCCATTTGCACACGGCCCAGGACCCTGCTACACACAGCAGGAAATGCTAGAACCTCTGTTTTTCTCACAAGGCCCCGAAGGGAGGCTGAGGTGGATTTCTGTCAGGATTCATCTCAGAGCCTCCTCACACCTGCTTGCGCAAGCAGCGAACAGGAAGGCTGTTTCCATCCTCCTGCGCAGGGGACACAGTGCTGAGCCCACCTGCTGAACCGGAGCAGAGACCGAACAAAGTCAGGCCATGCCTGATGGAACAGACCAGGCAAATGACCAAGGGCACGAGCTGAGGATGGCACACAGACGGAGAGCGAGCTTCTGTCCCTGTGTCAGTCACAGGAGAGAAGTTAGAAGAGCACCGTGACCGCTAGTTGGTTGGAGGAAAAGAGAAGTCTAGGGACAAAAGGATGTCCGAGTTTTCTCATCTGCTTCATGAGGGGAACAAGAAATGAACCTCACAAGATCGCTTTGGGAGTCAACGTGGCTGATTGCGACAAAGCATGTGCCATAGCCTGGCGTGAGACAATAAAGAAGTGTCCTATCTTTAGGACCAGCCCTGTATTGACTCTAAGTAAAATGGTCACCTGACTTCCTTTTCTTGGGGACCCCAAACTCTATAACTTAGGATGACAACACAGAGTCACTTGGAACACTCCCTCCTGTGCTCTGTTATTTGTTCAAAACCTTCTAGATGGCTCCACGTGAGGTCAAGCCATCCTCACATCTTGCTGGATTACAGGGATTGAATGACATGGCTCCCTTTCATGGTGGATTAGTCTGGCTTTTATTACCATGACAAAATACCCAAGACACAGTGCTTTCTAAAGAAAAGAGATTTGGGGTCACAGTTCGGGGATCAAAGGTCAAGGGGCCACATTTGGTGTCAGCATTTTCCTTCCTCTACCTTTCCCTCCCTCTCCCTTTCTCTCACCTTTTCTTCCTTCCTCCTCCCCTCCCTTTCTCCCTGCCTTCCTTCTGTTCTCTCTGTGTGGTTTGAGAGAGGGTCTCATATAGCTCAAGCTGGCTTTGAGCTATATGAGCTCACTATGTAGCTAACATTGGCCTTGAATCCCTGACCTTCCTGCCTCCACCTCCCAAGTGCTAGGATTACAAGTATGCACCACCACGCCCAGCTGCAGTGATGACCTTCTTGCTGGCTGAGTAAGTGATGCAGAGTATCACCTGGAAAGAGACACGGAGTGCATGTATGGTGTGCAGTTCTTCTGGTCCCTCACTCTCTTATAAACCTGCCAGGATCTAATCCTAAGGATCCTGCCCTAATGACCTTTCCAATCTAATCACTCTCCATAGCCCACCTCTAAAGGCCACACACAGTCAGATTAAGTTTCTACTCCCCCAAATAACCCAAAAGGGGGATGTAATTCCAACTTATGACCTTGTATCTACACCATATAACATGCTTTTCCACTCGGGCTGTCTTGTGCCTGTCACCATGCACCTCTTCTCCAAGTCTCCACCCCCCCCCCTTTTGGGTAATGACTGGTGGTGGCTCCTTATTCTGAATCCCATTCCTATCCTTCTCTTGGACCCTCGATCTCCCAAGGCACAATTCCAGGGCTCTTACCAAACCCCACACTGTCTTCCTTTGTAGCCTCTCTGCACCTTCCTCCTCATTGTCAGACACTTTTGACGACTTGCAGCCAGTCTAGATACAGCAGACAAGGCAGGGAACAAAGCAGAGCCGTTTCCTCTGATAAGTCCAGATTCTCAAATGCAAGGCTATCTGACGTGCAGCCACCATCGCTGAGGAGTCCCCTTTGCACATATTGGAACTGCCACTGAATGCCAGCTTTCTCCTGGTGGTCGGGGGCGGGGGGGGGGGGGGGGGAGAGGGAAGAAGGGGGCGGCAGCCAGGTTTAGGGCTACCTAGGCTCTTGGAGTAGTGAAGGAAAGGGGATAAAGGAGAGCTGAGAGAGTCAGGGGTTTTGACGGGTTTCATTTTGAGCATGATGGAAGCCATTGGATATGAGGGGCAGAAGTGTGTGTGTGTGTATGTGTGTGTGTGTGTGTGTGTGTGTGTGTGTGTGTGTGTGTGTGTGTTAGGAACTTGAGTCTATGCATTCTTTACAGTATGAAGCCAATCTGGCTATGGCATCGGTTATCTTATTAATGGCCAGAGTTTAGTGAGATGGTCTGGTTGGCTTGGTAGAAGTTCCCCTTCCTCCTGCACCACTCCACTGTGTTCCTCCCGAAGCTGAGTGCCAGGCCCAAGGGGTTCACCTTTCTTGAGAACGGAGGGCTGACCTTCAGTCAAGGGTGTACAGGTTTCTGCACCCCCTTGCTTGAACCCTCTAACAAGCTCTCAGAGTTAATTTCTGAACCAGCCTGGACTTGCCCCCCTCCCACCTTCAAGACTTACTCCAGCGGCTGCCTCTGTCTGGAGGGGTCTCCCCTCTGAGTCTTCCTACCAAAGGCTGATCTACCCTGTACCACCTCACTCACATCCTTTCCCCCATGGCAATCAGCCTAGATTTGCTCTGCCTGGCTCTTTATACCCTCCCTTACTCTGGAAGAATTCAACTTAAGTTTTCAGAGGCCTATCAGAGTCACCTGTAATGGTGTTTCTTTCCCAGTGGGCACAGTCGCTGCTTTTTCACCCCCATACTTTCCCCAACCCCGAGCGAGCCCAGTGGCTTGCTCAGCAGGAGTCCAGGCGACACTTGATGAGCATTAACCACACATCATCAGCGCAGCCTCTCCCTAGTGTGTGTCTCCTGGGTGTCTAACACAGTTTATAGAAGACAGGGCTCCGGTAAGAATTGGTTTGGCAATGCTCAGATTTCATAAGGGATAAAAACCGAGTGCTTCATTCCTCAACCATCTACCAAGCTCCATCCAACTCTGTCCAACTTACCCTAAAGTCACCTTCAAGTGAATGCCTAGAGCGCCCGCCAGTGCTGAGAAATCCAGACAGACACAGCAACTGCCTTTACATGGCTAACTTGGAGGTTTTGATGGGGTCCCTTCTTCTTTCCCTAGGAGTTCTTGTGATGGCTGACAGCAGAGTCCATTACACGGTCTCCTCTACATTGTTCTCAATAGCAGGAAGTTGTGGACTCCCTTTCAAAGGAGGGGGTGAGGCCTGCTGATCCTCCTGTATTGTCAGCAGCAGAACAAACACAGACTTAACTGAGACTACAACCCAGAGGCCTGCCACTCTATGGCTACTTCTGCCTGGGCCATAGGTCTGAATGAAAATGGGCTCCATAGACTCACTGGGAGTGGCATTATTGGAGGTGTGGTCTTGTTGGAGTAGGTTGACTTTGTTGGAGGAAGTGTGCCACTGGGGTGGGCTTTGAGGTTTCAGAAACTCAAGGCAGGCCTACTGGTTCACTGTCTCTTCCTGCTGCTTGCTGATCTGGATGTAAAACTCTCAGCTACCTCTCCAGCATCATGTCTGCCTGTATGCTACCATGCTTCCCACCATGATGATAATGGACTAAACCTCTGAACTGTAAGCCAGTCTCAATGAAATGTTTTCCTTTGTAAGAGTTGCCGTGACCATGGTGTCTCTTCACAGCAATAGAAACCCTAAGACAGGTTATGTTGGAACTTCTGCTCTGTCTGGTCACTGGCTGTTCATTGACAGGCTAACTGGTGGGTTCATTCACTCAAGAAATATGTAGTAACATCCAGGGCCAAATCTATTTCTGCACCGTTTTAGGCACTGGGGTACCCCCTGGGGCTTGAGAGGACCTTTGCTCTCACCCAGGCTTGGGACATGACCCTAGAGACAACTGTGATGGCAGGGGATCAGTATTTGTTCACCACGTTTTAGGGGTTGAACTGTGTCTTCTCAAAAAGAAAAGCAGACAGATGGCCAGAGTTAAAGTAAATGGGTTCCAAAACAAAACTGAAAGTTACCAGTCTGGAAAAGGGATGGTTATCGATGAGGGATGGGTTTGGTAGGGATGAGGGGGAAGAGGAGATAGGGTGTCAGGGACAGAGTAACCAAAATACATTACATGCGTGTACGAAATTGTCAAGAACAAAACTAACATTAAAATGACTACATGACAAAGTCCTAACCCCCAGTCCCTCAGAATTTGGGTATATTTGAAAATAAGGTTTTCAAAATTGTTAAATGAAGTTCAGTCAGGGTGTGTTCTAATCTTATAGGACTGTCCTTTTACAAAGGAGAATTTGGATGCGGAGAAAGGCACACAGAGAGGTTAAAGCAGTGAGGAGACACGAGAAGATGGCCAGCGACAAGCCAAGGCAGGCTGAGGCCACCAGAAGCTGGGATTTGCCGTGGGACCGTCAGAGAGGCTGCAGACCTGCAAACTTCTTGCCTTCAGAATTGGGAAGCCATATATTCCTTCTAAGCTATCTACTTTGTGGCACTTCGTTTTGGTGGCCTTAGGGAAATCATTTACCTCCTCCGAGCCTCCTTGGTGAGGTCAGAAACCTGACCACCCAGTGTCCACTATGCTGCAAGGAAGCCCAAGCTACCTACGTGGAACAATGGCCTTCTGGAGAGTAGACGAGCCATGGCCCCTTGAAGTTTCTCACAGAAGAACCTCAAGACATAACAATATATTTCAATCTGCAGCATCCAACTTAAAATAGTATTGTTTTTATAGTAACTATAATTATGTGTGTATGCGTATCTCTGTGTGGGCATGTGCACATGAACACAGATGCTTGTGGAGTTCTGAAGAAAGGACTGGATAATCTGAACTGGAATTACAGGTGGTTGTGAGCTGTCTCATGTGAGCACTGGGAACAGGCCTCTCAGGTCCTCTGCCAGAGCAGTGAGTGTTCCTAACCACTGAGCCATCTCTCCAGGTCCTCAATGTTAAGTTTTGGTGTTAGGTTATCAAGTAGCAATAGTTAATGTGAGCAGAGGCAGAGCCAGGAGGCTGCCCGGAGCAGGGAGGATGTGCTACATCTGGACTTGGAGACTGTCAAGGCCCGAGAGATGCTGCATTAGCCGCTGTTCACATCACTGTGACAAGATTACCTTCATGGAGGAAGGGTTTATTTGGCCCTCAAGTTTAGAGGGTCGAGTCCATCATGGCATGGGAGGCCATGGTGGCCGGGGCAGCTGTTTGTGGCTGCAGAAGCTTGTCGTGCTGATTTCTCATAACCAGAAAGCAGAGATGGTAACCGAAACAGGACCCAAGATCCACCCCTCCTCCCCCAGTGATCCACCGACAGCAGCCATGTCTCCTATCCCAAAGGTTCCAAACCTCTCGAAACAGTGCTCCAAACACCAGGGACCAACTGTTAAAACACATGGCTCACAGGAAGCATTTCACACTCAACCCCTAACAGATGCTGAGGAATGGCTGAGGCTGAGTCCACATCTGGTGGGACTGCCTGGCTGGCCTTATCTGTGGGGTGAAAGACAGAGTGACCGTCATAGTCACGAAGCACAGCCATGCTCTGTGCCGGCCACTGTGCTACACAGGTCACATGTCATCCCCGAACTCCACAGCCTTTGAAAGTAGGTGATGCCAACTGAAGCTTAGCAACAGCTACTAATTTTCACAGAGGACCAGAGGCTGGCCAAGGCTGACTGGTATTGGAACCCGGGCTCTGAGTTGTACTTTCTAAATCAACCCATAGGTGTTGAAGTTGGGTAAACCAATGTGAGAAATAGGAAAGAGCACAAGAGGAAACAGATCTGGTTATTGGAAGGTACCCCCAGGAGCTGGGGAAGAAGCTTTGTTGGTACACTACTTGTCCAGCATGCAATAGTCACCGGGCTTGATCCTTAGCACTGCATAAAACTGTGGGTGGAGAAATATGGTTGAAAACACATCACTCAGGAAGTGCAGGAGAGACAGACGTTCAAATGCACCTTTGGCTACACAGTGAGCTTGAGGGTAGCCTGGGCTACGTGAGTCCTGTCTTAAAATAAAACAACAACAAAAAAAAGGAGATGGGGAGCAGGAACCTATTTCTCAAAGTGGCCACTGTGTGATCCGTTTAGCAAACACACACCCTGAAAATCTAACAGCGTCTCAGAACTGTTGTACAGGAGCAATGGGTACCAAAATGCTCCCTGGAGATGGTCCTGCGGGACAGAGACAAGCCCCGACACCTGCTGACTTTGGACAGAGGTGTATGTAGTGGGGGACAGCTTTTCATTTTTCTTCCACTTCAGTAACACTTAAAAAGAAATCCTGCCTGTTCTATTTTTTTTCTTCTTTTCCCTTTCCTTCACCTCCACACCCCCCTCTTTTTTTCACCAGCTCCCAAGTGATGTTGCCATTCTTTCCATAGCAACACACTAGGATACCGGCCCTGCTTCATTGGGAGAATTCCGAGACCAGGGAGGCGGGAGAAGACAGTGTTGGGTGGCCGCTGGGGAAGGTTTCTCCAACTTCAATGCCCTCAATTAATGCAGAAGAGGCCTTGGACAATTTTAAGAGGAACAGCTGCTGTTACCCCAATTCCCCGCTTCTATTACATTATGTACTGGGCGTATGCCTTTTATATCCATGGGAGAAAGTTCTCAAAGCCTAGCCTATCATGGAGTTGTTTTTTTTTCTGGTTAGTTCTCCCTCTCTTCCTCCCACTGTCTTTGAACCCTCTTGAGAGGGTAGGGAGGCAGCTCAACTTGTCTCTCTCTCTGCCCTGCACCCTAGCTTCCTTGAGATGTACGTGACAAATAAATATTGTATGCATTTGCAGTGTATACTGTGATATTTTTGACACAGATGTGATGCCATGAGGCCATTTGGCATATCCAGCCCCTCCCATGGTTACTGTCTTTTTTTCCCCCCCTTTTTGTGGTGGAAGTACTTACAATCTGTGGATCTAGACACCAGAAGGTGGTGGTCGGGGGTGGGGGAATAGGAGAAAGAAAAATGACCCCTGTGTCTGGTCCTGTGGTCAGCTCTCTCAGCTCCCTCCTGTCATCCTCACAGGGGTCTGAAGGGGAGGAGGAGCAATGCTCCTCCACCTCCTTAACAAGAATCTGAACCTCACCCATGAGTCCAGAAGGTGCCCCATGTCAGCCGGGGCTCCAATAACACGACGCTGGGACAGGTCGGTGTCATGCTGAGTTCGTTATTGTCCACTCGGCCTCCGTGTTGCTCATCTACCTTGGCTGGAGGCAGGAGAGCCAAGACCTCCCACCAAAGGTGATGAGCAGTAATCAGATCAAACCTGCCCTTGTTCTTTCCAACATGACCTCCTGCCTCTCATTTCTATTCTCTGAGAGAGACACACACGGCTGTGGGGAGCTGGAGGGCATGCAGCATGGAGAGAGGCAGGCAGTCATTAAAAAGTAATACCTTTCAAGAATATGCAATGACACGGGGACATATGCACATAGTGTCAAGCGAGAACTGAAGCTACAGCACACTGTGATCCCACTTCCCGTGCCCGAGAGAAAGGCACATTGCAGAGACAAGAGTCGGTGGTTTCTGGAGGCCAAGGGTCAGGCCCGACTGCAAAGCGGAACGAGGGGACGTTGGGGATGGGAGGACAAGAGTCAGTAGTACTGCGACTTGATTCTGGCGGAGAGTCTTCAGTAACATGATTTAAGTTCATAGACTGGTGCATGAACAAGCATGCATTTTATTGTCTGCAACTCACATTTTAAGGAAAAAAAACCAAACAAACCCTGCAGCTACATGTCCTAGGTATATGCACATACGCACATACAAACACATAGGATTCTAACTTTTTTTTTTAAGATTTATTTATTTATTTATTTATATGGGTACTTTGTCAGCATGTACATCTACACACCAGAAGAGGGCATCCAGCAGTTGTGAGTTGCCATGTGGGTGCTGGGAATTGAACTCAGGACCTTTGGAATAGCAGTGAATGCTCATAACCACTGAGCCATCTCCCCAGCCCCGGATTCTAACTTTTATAAAAGGAGTTATTGAAAGAGAACTGGCAAAATTGTTGGTATTTGTGGGTAATTGGTTCTAGAATCCCTGACAGATACCAAAGAGTGTCAATATTTCAGTCTCATATAAAACTGTATTTGCATAGAACCAACAATCCCCTCTTATTACTTTAAAATCATATCTATATTACTTATTAAAACCACATGCCCTATAAAGATTATGTAAAATGTTTCATAATGTATGTTTGGGAAATGATGAGGAAAATAGATCGGCATGTAGTCAGTACAAAGGATATTTGTGTTTGTATGTTCTTGATCTGTGGTTAGTTGAACCCACAGACGTAGGCCCCAAGGCTGTGGAGGGCTGTATGTATACGTGTAAGCCACACAACCTGACATCACGTTGAAAGACAAAAATCTGTAAAACCATGCCTGCAGTGACTTCAGTACTCCTTGCGAGGCTGTGGGAGGCTGTCTCAGCAGGGACCCTGAGAATCAGAAGAACCTGGTGGTGAAGGACCCTCCCTGCCAGGACCTCTGTGATGGGACCTGGATGCCACAGTCCAGGAGGCTTTTGACTCTTTCGACAAACTCTGATCCTGTCAGCTGAGCACAGGAGTGCTGGGGAGGGAGGGAGGTCCTACAAACATACAGGCCCAGGAGGAAATGATGACTTTTCCTTCAGTGTTCTTTTCTCCTTCCCTGTTCATGCATCCCTTCAATCTCCAGTTCAACACCCCGTTGTTCAGTTAGTTCCATTTTTCCATCTCTCCATGAAAACGGCCCTCAAAACAAATTCTCTCATATTGGCTACCTCAAGCACGGTACATTCCCGGGTCCACAGCGGTTGTCAACAAACAGCTGGAGAAGGGCAGCTAATAAAAATGGTCCCTCCTTGACAGAGACAACAAAGGTAGGTAGGATATAGTCTCTAATATAGTCTCAATTTCCTCATTTGTCACATGGGGACAATGATGGTCACATGACTTCAAAGAGTAAATGAGCTTAATAAGAAACACAGAATAGGTCCTGGGTCAAGCAAGATCAGAGCTTAAATCTTGGCTATCAGTTTATTATTACAAGCTAGATGAGCTCAGGCAGGAGTAGCTGAGTCCTGAGAGCCATGAAACAAGAAAAACAAACAAACAAAACTATCATCACCACCACCACCACCAACAACAAAAAAATAGAGTCATTTCCAATGAGGGGATCTGGAAGGTCTCATAGTGGAGGTAAAGTCTATGTTGTGTGGATTCCTTGGCTTTACGAGGCAGAACCTGTACTGTGATTGATTATTGATGTCTGCTCTGGGCAAGGAAAGGACAGAGTGGTGTGTGTGCGTGTCTTCTTGGTCTATGCTATGCTTGTTTCAGGATTCAGACACATCAGGACACCTTGGGAATTGTGGCAGGGTAGGCACAACTGTAATTTTGTGACATCGATGGCCCCGAGGGGTTGTCTGGGGGAAGTAACATATCCTTAGGGGAGACAATAATCTGATTTGAGAACACTGGATTTTTTTTTTTTTTCGAGACAGGGTTTCTCTGTGTAGCTTTGCGCCTTTCCTGGAGCTCACTTGGTAGCCCAGGCTGGCCTCGAACTCACAGAGATCCGCCTGGCTCTGCCTCCCGAGTGCTGGGATTAAAGGCGTGCGCCACCAACGCCCGGCGAACACTGGATTTTTAGTCATCAGATGGAAGCACAGTTCTGACAATAGCCTGTTGCCTGATCTTTATCAGATCACCCTTTGGCCCAGGTCCCAGGGTTCCACATCTGCTTCTGTGAAGAGGAGAGAAAGGAAGATAGGTAGCTGTCTCAACAGGAGTCTCATGGTAGAATGCAACATGGGGTAGGAATGGAATAAGACAGAAACCATCTCCACACTACAGCAGAGTCTCCTGGGCTGAGGTAGGCCAAGTGTCGTGGGCTGTGTCAGAGCATGGTGTAGATGGTGTGCGGGCTTCTGGGGCAGGGACAGGAGCCCAAGTGCCCTTATTTTGGACGGATTAGGAGGTGGTTATTTGCTGCTCTGTAGAATGAGGTATACCTGGAGAGTTCCCCAAGGACTTCCAGAAATAAGGACTAGGAATGATCAGAGCCTGGAGGTTTCATCCAGTGAGTGGGGACAAGTTCCAGGTACAGTGACCCAACTCGGAGCCTGAGGCTGGACATTCCTAGAAGCATAGTCCCTAAATATATGTGCTCTTAGTGCAGACCCAGGGTCATTTCTGGCCAGTAGGTACAGAGGCAGAGGCTGCATAGAGGTGAGGGGTGAACCATATGAAGTGGTAGATCTTCAAAGGCTGCCTGGGCTGGGGGAGTGCTGGGGCTGAAGCAGAGAGTCATGAAAGCAGCTGCTGGACTGGGGTGCACAGACTGGGGGAGATGAGGCTAAGGGGACAGCGGTGGAGATGGCGCTGGGGTGTGTGTCCAAAAAGTGTCAGGAAGAGGCATGGGTGCCAAGAGCAGAGATTCTGTTTTGTCGCCGTCCCATTCTGTTTCTGGTTGCTGGAACTGCATGCCAGCAGAGGGACGCTGCACGGGAAACCGCTAAAAGACAGGCCAGACAGGTGGAAGGAGTGAATTGGGACTTCAGAGAGGGCAGAGCTCCCGGTGTTTCATTGAGAGCAACATAGGAGGGAAACCCCGTTTGTGCTTTTTTTGAAGGCAAGCAAGCTTGCAAAGCAAGAGAATGAACAAACACAGCAAAGAACTAAGGCGGTGCGCGTTCACGCACTCAGAAAGCAGGAGCCCAAGAGGGGCGTTGTGTTCTCAGCCCCGGCCTTAAAAGAGCCCTTCTAGGGAAGGAAGAAAAAGAGAAAGAAAAGGCCCCAAAGCCGCTTTCCACCGGATTGAAGTGGAAGACACAAAGCAAAGGCATGATCAGAGCATTCCCAGGATGCAATGCAACTTCCTCCTGGTGCTAGGGAAAAGACCCCTCTTAACCCTGTCCTCTGCGCTTCTTCCCAGCTTGCTCTGCTCAAAAGCACATGGCTGGAAGATTCACAGGCCAGGTCGCCGTGCCCAGCGGGGACTCCGCTATGAATGAGCATCCCCTCCTTGTTCTTGTCTTTGGAGCCTTGCTAGGAAGGAGGAAAACCGGGCCAAAGCCAAGATGAAAGGGCCTGTAATCTCATAAAAGAGTCAGGCGATGCTCTCAAAGGCTGGGAGCCGGCACCTGCCTTTACACTTCAAGGCAGGCAGTGTGAAAGTCACTGCGGCAAGAGGCCTGTCTGCCCTTCCCCAGGTCTCTGGACCTGGTCAGCAATGCTCTGGGCAGCAGTACCAGCATAACCCACTGGTTGCAGGTGGACAACAAGGAGAAGACCAACCATGAAATCCTCGGGACCTGGACCCTGCTTTAGGGAAGAGTCAGAGACTTCAGGCTCCACCTTCCCTTTTCCTGTCTGTCTTGGTAGTACTTATTCTTCATCAGCATCTTTGGTCTTGGAGATGACTGTATGGTGTGTAGACTAGCCAGTGCTGTCACTCACCTTTCCCATATCCCTCACAAAGTGAGACTCCGCCAGAATCGAGAACACTGGTCCATTTCCAGTCGGATGGGCATAAAGCCTCTTCAGCTTTTATTTGCCCACCTGAGACATTGTACAATGCTACAGGACCCCAGAGGGGAAATGTGTCTTGCCTGTCACCCCGCACTAGAAGAGAAAATTTGTCCTGTGGTGTGAACCCAAGAAATCAGAGGAACAAACCATCGGACAGTTTTCTGAGTACAATCCCCAAATGATCAGCACAGGATTCTAACAGATTCCTTATGATCTATTTACGGCTTCCCCCCGAAAAAATAGTCCAGGTAGAGACCCAGGGAGCTCTCCAAGGGCCAAGAGAGCAAGCTGTGCCTTTGGGTGGTGGAACTCCAAGATGGTGAGCAAATCCAGGAGACAGAGGGAAGTGGGAAGCAGCAGTCATCCATTCACATGGCATGGCCCAACCATGCCTGCAGGATCGCGGGCTTTTGCTTTTCTGTCTTATTTCTGGAAAGGCATCCATACAGGGAGGCATGCTATCAAAAGGAACTAGAAGCCCCCAATACTGCTCCTGGTACCTACTTAGGGACCACACAGGGCAGGCCTGATCTGCTTTGGACCTGAGGTCTAATTAGATGAGGTCTTAGTTGATTCTCTGCTGTTAAAACAAAATACCCAAGGCTGGATACTTTATAAAGAAAGGGGGTTTATTCACCTCACAGGTTTAGAGTTAGAAGATCCAAGATCAGGTTGTCATACCAGTTGGGCCTCTGGTGAGGGTCTCTCTGGCTGCATCACAACATGGCTGAATAGAATGGGGAAAACGGCTGTGTGTAGAAGGGGTCTAGCTGGTGGGGTTGACTTAGCTTTAAAAATGCTTTTGTGAGAACTAATGTGCCCTGCACGGCCTGCGTTAATTCTTTATGTGGGTAGAGACCTACAACCTAGTTACTTTATACTAGACTTCCACCCCTTAAAGATTCTACTGCCTCAAATCACTGTATCGGAGTCTAAGCTAGGATCCTGGGCCTCTGTGAGACACACTTAAACCATAGTGGGTGGGGTGATCGTTAAGTTATATAGGATTCTGAGATGCTTAAGGCCATTTAGAGCAATGGTTCTCAACCTTCCTAATGCTACAATGCTTTAATATAGTTCCTCATGTTGTGGTGACCCCCCCCCCCCAGCCATAAAGTTATTTCGTTGCAACTTCAAAACTGTAATTTTGCTACCGTTAGGAATAGTAGTGTAAATATCTGATATGCGGGATATCTGATACTCAACCCCTGTGAAAAAGTCGTTTGACCCCCAGATGGGGTCTCAGCCCACAGGTTGAGAACCATTATTTAGAGGCAGGTGAACATAATCTTCAGAGCCTCTCAGAGCCAGTGGGAAGAGCAGAGAGTTCCTGGATGCCTCTGCATGGCTGCACAGAACCAGACTGGACCGATCCAGTCAAGATGCAGATTTGGAGAAAGCAGAGAAGGAAGGCAGGATCGTCCCGGTTGAGAAAACACCGAATTACTTACTGCAGCAGTACGTCTTAGAGGGAGATGCGCCACCCCAGAGCAGTTTCTCCAGGAATGGCTTAATCATAGAGATGAAAAGACCTAGGATGGTAAAGCGATGGAGAAGGCCTCTTCTGGTGGAGACGTCAGCATTAGCTGTAAGATCTACGGCTGGGTGGAAACCCATTGTTTCAGGAAAGGAAGCGGTTGTAAGCTTTACTTAGCCGGAGTTTGGTTACGCGTGAATCTTGGAGGTGGTAATGTGGGGTAAAGGGCTGGAGAGGGACGGACCCAGTAGCCCAGGACACCCGTGTTTTGCTCCTGTAAATGGCAGCAGCTTGCCGTGAGGCTGAAAGGAGGCCAGAGCCACGCAGGGCTGAAGGCGTGGCTGAGAAATAACTGGCAAGCCCCTGTGCTTTGTGAGCTGGGGACAAATGCCATCTGCTCCAGCTGTCGCCGACTGCCGAGTTCTCTCCCCGCTTCCCCATTTGCTACAGTGACCTTGGCTTGTGGGACTCAAGTGCTCTGAGTGCCCTTCTGTCCCCTCTGGCTTAGTGTATGCTGCCATCTCCACCCTGCCAGCCTGGCAGGAAATTCATTGCCAGGACGAGGCAACCAGGTGAAAACAGAGGCTCCCTGTGCTGCTGGCTGCCCACCTGCTCCCCGCTACCCCCTTCTCTGGGCACCTCTGTGGTGCCGAGGACCTTACTTGGGATGTACCAACAGGCAGGCTCTTCTCCCGAATTCAAGTAGAAGGGTGATAAGAACACAGACAAGAGGAGAGGCATCGGTTTGAGTTCCGTGAAAGCAGGCAGGAGAAAGTATTATTCAGCTACTTGAGGATGGAGCATCCCATGGGGCTGGTTCCCAGAGCCAGCTGATGCATAGAACTGACAGCTCACAGGACTGGTGGGCTCTGGGTAGGTATCTAGTTCTCTACCACCACTGGTGGTGGCACTACACTTTCTTTGTCCCCAGAGAACCAGGGAAGGAGGCGTCTGTGTCAGGAAAGAGCCACGAGTGAGTGACCTGAAGTATAAGCCCTGTAATCAGGTCTAAGACTGAAGATGGCCATACTTACGTTTTCATGGCAGATGCTGCCCAGACTTTTATGTGCATCTCAGAAACCACGGGGTTTGGTCTGCTGAGGTCCAAAGACCTGGGCTTTCTCTCTCTGCATGCTCATGCATGAGGAACAGCAGAAGTGCTGGAGACCATCCCCGGCTTACTCACACTCAGGCCTAGAGACAGTTGCCAGGAAGCCTCTAGGGCAGGATACATGCCTATGAACTCTTTCCCTCACATCTTTGCCAGGCAGGCAGGCAGGCTGCCATAGGACTATCATCTGTGGTATGGGAACTACTAAGAAGTGCCTGGAGTAGGCTTTGGAAGAAATGGGTTCAAATATAAGTCCCTGCTACACAAATCTCTCTATACAACGTTCCTGGCTGCACTCTTCTTAAAAGCCACAAAGCGTCTGTCAGGGTATAGCTAAACCAAGTATGGTCTATACACACACAGAGAGACGTCTTCTTTGGCAAAAGGAACAAAGCACCAATGTGTGTAATCAAGCATATGGAGCTTTAGAACGCTGCGGTAAGTGAAAAAAGCCAGTCACGAAAGGTTCCGTACAACCCGATTCCATTTCTGTGGCATCCAGGATGGGCAGGCCTACCCAGGCAGAGAGCTCATTGGCCTCCGGGAGCTGACTGAAGCAGTGGGTGTGGGAGGAACCAGGTTGTGATGTTGTTAATGAGGACCGAGTTTCTTTCTGGAGTGATACAATCTTCTAAAATTAGGATGGCAGTCACACAACTCTGCGCATATTAAAATGGGCCCACTAGCACATCTTCAATGGATGGACTTTTAGGGTAGGGATGTGTACTATTAATACATTTCGTAAAGGCGTTATCATTCTGAAAATCTGAGTTTCTACCATTTCTTGGTTCTCTGGTAAGGGTCCCTTCATTTTGCTCACTGTTGTGTTCTCATGGTCTTGATGGGTAGCAGGTAACAGAACATTTGCTAATAAGTGAAAATGTTGCTTTTCTCCACCTCTCATATATCCCAAGATCTCCTATATCCCAGGATGCCTCAAACTTGATATTAGCCAAGGATGACCTTCTGATTCTTCTGTCTTCACCCACAGAGTGCCAGAACTACAGGCTTTACCACCATACTTGGTTTAGGCAGTGCTGGGGAGTGAACCAAGGACCTTGCACATTCTAGGCAAGCACTCCACCAACTGAGTTATACCCCAAGACCTCCAAATGTGGCCATTTAAAGCTTCACTTTTTGCTTCTATAAAATAGTACTCTGTGCTGAGGGCTTATGTAGTCACCTGGCTTTTTCGTCTTTGGGGGCCTTGTGGATCTGTTTCTTTCTTCTGGAAGACTTGCCCTGTTCTTTCACACCACCCAAAGCAGTAGCCAAAATATCCCTTTTCATGGAAGACTCTCTCATCTGCTCAAGTTGAGGTGAAGTCCCCAATGTATGGGCTCACAGCCGTCTTTCCTCATAATTATAATGGTGTACTTTTGACTTCTTGACAAGACACCGGTTTCTTCATCCTGGAATACCCAGGACAGATCCTGGTATTTTGTATTTCCTACAGTGTCCAGGGCTTAGCATGCAGCCTGGCACTTGACTGACCTTTTTGTTTTTTATTTTGTTTTTAGTTTTTGTCTTTGTTTTCATTGACCCAGCAGAAGTGGGTAACTTTCTCTTTTATTTTAAAATATTTATCTTGTTTTATTATTTTTCATTATGTATAGGTATGTGCACATGACTGCAGGTGCCCATAGAAGCCAGAGGGCTGGATCTCCTAAGAGCTGGGGTGACAGGCAGTTGTGAGCCACCAGATGTGGTTGTTGGGAACTGAACCCAGGTCCTCTGGAAGAGCGGTGCATGCTCTTAACTACTGAGTCATCTCTCCAGTCCTCCAGTTGACTTTTATTAACTATTTCTTCAGTGGGATGGTCTTCCCTTCTTCATAGTCCTACTCTTGCTGGATGATGGCTGCCTCCTCTTTGGTGCTGTGCCACCAAGGAACCAAAGCAGCATGTTGAGAGAGGATTTGGGAATCTCTTCATGGGTCAGATTTCTGCTGTGAGAAGTGGAGGTGGAGGATGGAAGAGGAAGAGAGGGCGGTATACTTGACA
>CABHPR010152418.1:3486-22590 GCA_902168415.1 Peromyscus melanophrys | reverse complement strand
CTCTGAGATACCATCTTACACCTGTCAGAATGGCTAAGATCAAAAACACTGAAGACAGCTTATGTTGGAGAGGATGTGGAGCAAGGTGAACACTCTTCCACTGTTAGTGGGAATGCAAACTTGTACATCCACTCTGGAAATCAGTATGGCGGTTTCTCAGAAAATTGGAAATAAGTCTTCCTCAAGACCCAGTTATACCACTCTTGGGCATATACCCAAGGAATGCCCAATATTACCACAAGGCTACATGCTCAACTATGTTCATATCAGCATTATTTGTAATAGCAAGAAACTGGAAACAACCTAGATGCCCCTCAACTGAAGAATGGATTAAGAAAATGTGGCACATATACACAATGGAGTACTACTCAGCAGTAAAAAACAATATCATGAAATTTGCAGGCAAATGGATGGAACTAGAAAATATCATCTTGTGTGAGGTAACCCAGACTCAGAAGGACAAACATAGTATGTACTCACTCCAAAGTGGATACTAAAATGTGAGGGAAGGGATGGCCAGACTGCAATCCACAACTCCAGAGAGGCTAGATAACAGGGAAAGACCCTAAGAGGGACACATGGATGACCCTGCAAAGGAGAAGTGGATGATATCTACATGAGTGGAATGGGGGTAGGGAGATGGCAGAGGGCGAGGACTGGGGGATTAGAACATAGCTGTTTTCTTATAAAGCCTGATAAACACTCCATGGTGAGGGCACTAAAAAAATAAAAATAAACAAAATAAACAAAAAAAACAGTATTCACTTCTACCTTGTTCTCATTCTGATAGTAACCAGCCCTACATTTCAACCAAGATTTCCTCTTTACATATTTCTATATTCAACAGTACCTGTTGTCACTAGTCCCCAACAGCAGTATAAATCTCTATTCCATGAAGTTCTTTTGACTGGCTCATATATTTCCCAGGCTACCTCCATGAATTCATCACCAATTAAAAAATATTCCATTCTGCACTGGTATCAGAACCCTTTTTGCTAACAGAGCGGTAATTAATTTATTTATGATGAAGACTACAAGCAGCTGCTTAACCTATTCTTTAACTATTAACATATTTGATTAACTTCTCAACCTGAAATTACATATTCCCTGGGTTCATAGTAAAGGTTACCCTTAGCTTCTATTTATAGTATTACCTAGACATTTTCTTTAATTATATTATACCATGTGTTACTACTAAACTCTATGTCAAAAAAATATCTTAACCTGGAACTGTGGAGATGGTTCAGTGGATAAAGTGACCACTGCTCAAGTGTAAGAACCTGAGTTCATATCCCCAGCGCCCACATAAAAGCTAGGCATTGGCATCATACTTCTATGACGGCCGGTGTTGGGTGTAGTATATGGAAAGGGTTTTCTGTTCAGCCAATTGAGCCAAAGTCACAAGCTCTAGATCCACTGAGAGACTCTGTCTCAAAAAATAAGGTAGAAGCCATAGAGAAGGCCACGCAATAATGACCTGGGCATCCACATATGTGCACAGATGTCTTTCATCGTAACCTTATTATAGTGGCTTGAATGAGAATACACAATAGGTTTGTGCATCTGAGTACTTGGTCCCCAGTTGGTAGAACTGTTTGAGAAAGATTAGGAGGCATGGCCTTGCTAGAGGAGGTTTGTCCCTGGGGGTGGGTTTTGAGGTCTCAAAAGACTCATGCTGTTCCAAGCCTCCCATTATCTGTCTGTCTCATGGTTGTGCCTCAATATTCGGGCTGCCAAATACTGCTCCAGGCCCAGCTGCTGGGGATGCCTTTCTATATGCTGTGAATGCGTGTTGCTCTGATTTGGTTGATAAATTAAATGCTGATTGGCCAGTAGCCAGGCAGGAAGTATAGGTGGGACAAAGAGAGAGGAGTATTCTGGGAACAGGAAGGCTGAATCAGGAGAGACACTGCCAGCTGCCACCATGAGAAGCAAGATGTGAAAGCACTGGTAAGCCACAGTCACATGGCAACTTATAGATGAATAGAAATGGATTAATTTAAGATATAAGAACTAGATAGCAAGAAGCCTGTTGGCCATAGCTTAAAAATAATATTAGCCTGTGTGTGTTTATTTGGGTCTGAGAGGCTGCAGGACTGGCAGGTGAGAGAGATTTGTCCTGACCATGGGCCAGGCAGGACACATGAAAACTATCAGCTACAGCCAGCCATGCCTGCCTACCTGCTGCCATGCCCCCTACCATGGACTCTAACCCTCTGTAACAGTAAGCCCTAAACAAATTCTTCTATAAGTTACCTTGACCATGGTGTCCTATCACAGTAATAGAAAAATAACTAAAATACTTTTGGGAAAAGTTCAAAAAAAGTGAAAATAATGTGTAGTTGGGTGGTTCGAAAAGTCTTGTGAAGGAGATCATTTTTGAGATTAATTTTGAAGAACATTTAGGATTTGAAGAAAAAGAAAAAGATAAAAGAGAATTTCAAGGCAATGAACAGAAGTTACAAAATCGGGAAATGAGTCATAAGTGAAGAGCAACAATTAGAGGTGTTTGGAGAATAGGATTTGATTAGGAGATCACAGACAGGTTAGAGTGATACTGGAGATAGCATTGGCTCCCGAGTGGAAGGACAGGATTTAATCCAGGAGATAAAGGAATGTGTAACTCCAACTCACTCTAGTGTTCACCCATACTGCACAAGTCAGATAAGACTCCACAATCTGATATTGCCCAGAGATGAGGATTTGAAGAATAACAAGAGTAGAATTGGAGAAAGTGAATCATCTATGGTAGTTATTGTGTCATTGAAAAGACTAATTAACCTAAGGTGAGCCAAGAGGAAAGAGGGTAAATAATAAGACGATAGACAAAAAGATTGAGAATAAAGGTTCTATAGACTTTAGAGGTGAGAAAGAAAATCAAGCAAGCAGAAAGGGGAAAATTAAGTTTGCTATCTTAAGCCAAGCAGGTTTGAGTGGTGACTAACAGCAGTTGACTTTTAAAATAGTAGCAGAGAAAATAGGGATGAAGGTTGTTGGTACTGTAAAAGAAGTATCTCCCCTCCTTAACCCCCACACCTAATGCCGTGCCTGGGAATAAGTGCACAAATGTGAGTATGATGTATTGATGAGATTGTCAGCAAAGATAGACCTTTGATGTCCAGGGGCTCAAAGACAAGAGTAAAAAAAAAAAAACAGGAATATGCTGACATTTTAGCAGGTGTATGTCACCAAAAACAATTAGTCATGATGAGGAATGAGAAAGCTTAGAATAAAAAAGCATCATGAGTCATAAAATAAGGAAAGGCTGAGCGACGATAGTAAAAAACTATTAAGCTGCAGGGCAAACAGAAAGTTTGTGCTTCACAACTATCTCTGTCCTCTTAGTAATGCTGGATACGTTCCTCAATATTTAATGAATCAAATACAAATTGACTTCTTAGAGTTTAACAGAAAATAGAACCCTAGAATGTACTACATGGAAGGTCACTTTCCATAGTTAATAAGTCTGCAATTGCCCTCTTCCCATATCCCCTTCAGGCAAAGCACAGAGTCATGAGATGGAGACCTGGCTGCAAAATTGAGCAAGGCCTTCCTCAGGTGGCCAACGTAGCCTCTTGTTCCATCTGTAGGACCTTGTACTCTGCAGCTCCCCTCTTCCCAGAAATAAAATCTGGGTCACAGGGGTTAGAGTTTTAGAACTGAGTTGTGTCTAATGAATAACTTCCATTGATTTCCCAGCCCAAGGGAATCAACATTCCTTTTCCAACAGCAGCTCTGATTATTGGCAGAAAAAGGGGGAACCTGGGAAGTCCCTCACATGGTGTTGCTGCTCTCCACCCCTCAACGTCATCAACGGCATATAAAAAACCTGAATGCTTGGAGTCTTAAGAGGGTAGTGGGCAGCACCTTTCTGTCTCCTACTCAAGTAACTGCTGTTGCTATCAGAGTCCTGGACTGAGAACATGGACAAGCTGCTGCTGCTGCTGCTTGGGGTATCTGTCCTCACCAGCCTTCCTTCAGAAGCTTTTGCTCAGACAGGTAAGAAGTTTAGGCTACAATCAGGGAAAAGTTGATTCTGAGCTATTTAGTCAGGGAGAAAAGTTGATTCTGAGCTACTGTTTCTCTGAATTTGTTGAAACCTATTATATGTCTTATTTTATCTCACAGACCTCACAGGGAAGGTATTTGTGTTCCCCAGAGAGTCTGAAAGTGCTCATGTGAAGTTAATCCCACACCTGGACAAACCTCTGGAGAATTTCACGGTGTGTTTTCGAACCTATAGTGACCTTTCCCGCCCTCACAGTCTTTTTTCCTACAATACCAAGGGCAGGGACAATGAGCTACTAATTTATAAGGAAAGAGTTGGAGAATACAAACTGTACATTGGACGTTCGGGAGTCACAGTCCGTGGGATGGAAGAATCCGCTTCTCCAGTGCATTTGTGCACCAGTTGGGAGTCCTCTTCTGGCATTGCTGAATTTTGGGTCAATGGGAAACCTTGGGTGAAAAAGGGTCTGCAGAAGGGGTACATCGTGAAAGCCCAACCCAGTATTGTCCTAGGACAGGAGCAGGATACCTATGGAGGAGGGTTTGATAAGTCCCAGTCCTTTGTGGGAGAGATTACAGATTTGAACATGTGGGACTCTGTGCTAACCCCAGAAGAAATTACATTTGTGAACCAAGGTTCCCCTCGTAGTCCTAATATTCTGGATTGGCAGGCTCTGAACTATGAAATAAATGACTATGTAGTCATCAGGCCCTGTGTGTGGACTTAAGATCTTCCAAGTAAACCTCATGAAAATGAAATGACCAATACTCCATGAGATCAAGTCAGCACAACTCGACACTTAATCCTGTATCTGTAGCCTTTTCCTCTTGGTGAATGTCCTGTCTACTTGTCTGCCTAATAAAAAGATTGCCGAATTCCACCTGCGTTTGTTTGCTGCTTGACATAATCTCAAATGCTTTCTTTTAGAGCTACTCTTTTTGAGAAATGATGTTGCGATTTCTAGAAAATTTGAATTGTAGAGTAGGGGGGAAGGAAAATTAACAAGGAGGAAATGGCAACCCTTCTAAGCCACTGGTAATCAACTTAATAATAACTCCAAATATGTGTAAAATTGCAGTAGAAGTCCTTCCATTTGTTTTTCTAAGTACAGGTCAACAAAAAACAGTCTGATGTTGCTCAAGGAATACAACGATAATGAGATCGGTAAGTGACAGTTGAGAACTTGACAGCAAATAATGAGACAGGAAAGCTAGAGTAGGAATGAAACTGAGGTCATTTTGTACAAAGGCAAACAGGCTTGATATCCCAAAAGCCCCAGTGGTGACGTAGAACACCTGGCTTTTGAAATGCCACCCAGATGTCATCAAGGACATACTGTATGTTTGCTGAACATGCAACAAATATTGCTGACAGAAATGTCTTTAAATTCCTTCCATGATCCCTGCTTCTCACAAGATATAATCTAAACCTCAACAAGTGACTTTGCCCTCTGTAACCTGGCCCCCACATTTCTCAGTGTACACTTCAGTTACAACCCAGCATAGCAAGAGTCACACTAGCTAGAACACTCCAAAATAGTTGCCAGATATTATTAGTGGCAGTTATTGATATGGTTATAAAAAAGCATGAAACACAACACCTAGCACATTCTCTGAAGACATGGGTGACCTTCCCAAAGAAGATGGAGTTTGGGCTGCATGTGAACAAAAAGGTCTAGCTCAAAGATAATGGAGCACGAAGTCCAGGAAAGTCATGAAGACAGCATCTAGAACAATAATCAAAGTGGTCACTTCTGGGGTCAACTTCTCAGAATGGACAAAGAAGCAGGCACTAGACCAGAACAGGTAGGAAAGAATCTGGGAATTCATAATGGGGCAGTGAGCTCACATGAGAAGGAGCAGGCAGAGCGAAGGACAATTTGCTATTCAGAATATCAAGTTATTTCAGATGGAGATTTTAGTGATGTGGAAATCATTAATTTTCAACTTCTATCTTTTAAAAAAAATTGTCATACAATATATTCTGATCACAATCTCCCCTCCCGAAACTCTTCCCAGACCCTCCCAACCTCTCCACCCATCCAACTCCACACCTGCTTTCTCTCTCTCTCTAAAAACAAACAGGTAAAAAGAAAAAAAAAAAACAGTAACACACACTCACAAACATAAAAACACAAAATTGGAAGCCATACTGTACAAACAAAGATAAATAAGATAAAAATCTTCAACCAAAGCAATATGAGACAAAATAAATAAATAAATAAAACCTACAGAAACACCACTGAGTTCATTTTATGTTAGCCTCTACTGCCGGGCCTCATAAGTGTGGTTTATACACCCAGTGACTCCACTGGAGAGAACTGATTTTTCCTTTGTAAGATGTTGTTGGAGATAGCTTCTTAGTTCGGGATGGAAACTCATGTCCACTTCCTCCTCTCAGTTCTTGGACCACATCTAGCTTGAGCCTGTACAGGTCCTGTACAGGCTACCACAGTTTCTGGGCGTACATATGTGTGGCAGTCCTGGTTGCGCCTGGAAGACCTTGTTTCCTTGGTGCCCTCCACGCCCACTGGCTCTTCTATTGTCCAGGAGTAGGTGTCTGTATTAGTTCCTATCTACCGCAAGAGGAAGCTTCTCTGATGGCTGAATTCAGCATCCATATTATAAGTTTGGGTTTGCTTTGTGGTTTCTTAATGTTGAGAAATCTTTCTAGGGCTTGGGAGGTGGTTCCACAGATAATAGTACTGCCTGAGGCTGGGCGGTGGTGGCGCGCGCCTTTAATCCCAGCACTCGGGAGGCAGAGCCAGGCAGATCTCTGTGAGTTTGAGGCCAGCCTGGGCTACCAAGTGAGTTCCAGGGGAGGCGCAAAGCTACACAGAGAAACTCTGTCTCGAAAAACCAAAAAAAAAAAAAAAAAAAAAAAGTACTGCCTGAGCAAACATGAGGATCTGAGTTCAGCTCCGCAGCACCCACATCAAAAGCCAGATGTTGCCACATGTACCTGCAACCTCAGTGCTGGGCCTGGGAGGTGGAGACAGAAGATCACTGGAACTCACTGGTCAGAGAGTTCATCTGAAAAAATGTTGAGTTCCAGGTTCAGTTAGAAATCCTGTCTCAAAGGGAAATGGCAGAGAAAGACAAAGCAAGACACTTGACATCTTTATTTTCCTCTTCACATGCACACACAGATGCATGCACCCAAACACACACACACACACACACACACACACACACACACACACAAGTGTACACAGTCACATACTATATACACACATAGAAACACAGAGATATGTCATCCCATAAACATGTACCAAATATTACTCTCTATTCTTGAGCAATTGGTATTTCTACCAAGAGAAAAAGAAAAAGAAAAAGAAAAAGAAACATGTTTGCCTTAATAGTGCATCTCCATAGTAGGCTATTTTTGCTTAGCATCCCCTCTGCAAGTTACATAAAACAAATTTCAGAAATGAATCCAGTACACTCAAATAGTAGCATCCATTTTTGTTTGATATTTATTGAGCTACTATTTCATTCCAGGCATGATGCCAACTACTTAAAATGTTATACTGGTGAAATAATATCATGGTACTCCTTTTTTGGAGTTTATATTCTAATAAGTCTATATTGTCTGAGAATGGGTCCCTCCTAACAATAATCAGTCTGTGCTGGGATCCATCCTTTGCATCTTCAGGCTTCTCCTCGGAGTGCTGTGTTCCTATTCCTCTCTCAACTCCACCTGAGTGAGAGGTATCACTTATTCTCATCTATCATTTTGTAACTGTGTTTATGTCTGCTAGAATCCAGTGTGGACCCAGTTTCATGCACTTAAAAACTCCCTGCCTTTTAGAATGACTCTTTTTTTTAGAATCCAAGATGATGATATATCAGTTCTTTCTGTTGTGTGGACCACATTTCTTCCAAAAGAAACTCTCATGCATCCCTTAGTCCTGTAAATTCTAGGAGTCCACGATGATCCTAATTCAGACAACACTTCTCTGCTTCCACAATGGCCCTGGCCTTCTCAAGTTCTGTGAGACTTCAAATAGCAAGGAACATGCTGCAGCTTTGTGTTTCCATGGGAACCCTCTCACTAAGCCTGAAGTGAAAGAAGCTGAAAGACCAATAACCATCTTCTCAAGAAACCAGGTATATGACCCATGACTCCATCCAGCAACAACTCAAAGCAGCACCTCTCCCTGAACAAATTCTTTTCCTTCCATAGTCTGCCACATCTTGTTCTGGCTGAGGAACACAAGAATCACAGATTCTTAAACATCTCCTTTGTCAGTTCTTATATGTGGAATTGTGTTATTATTATATTATTATCATCTAATTTATATTAATTAGTCATTAGAAACTAAAGAAAATTTCTACCTCCAAGAACCAAAAACCCAAACACCAAGCACAAGAAGCCCTCTTTTTAATTGTCAGGATTGTAAAAAAAACCAACTCTCAAAACATTACAGGCTATTGCTGTTGTCCTTAGTTGTCCCCCCCAAGACGCTGAAGGTAAGTCCCTAATGTTGGAGACACTATGCACTTCAGACAGAGGGCCCAGAGGACCTTGAGCTAGAAGTGACCTAAATGCCTCTTTTCTGAGGACTAACTGTCATGGTACCAGAATGTTCCATGCAAGCTTCCAAAGGTGGGAAGCAACCCAGTCCTACCCAGCTGTGACAACTATGAACCATAGTGATGAGAATGACACAATAACCCGAAGGGTGCAATTGTGGCATGCATACTTTGGAAGTAACCAACAGCTCTCTAATTGGACTTAAGACCCACTTTGAACAAGAAAGAAATAATGTCTGGCACTAGATACCAAGCAAACTACGTAGGGCTAGTAAAGGAAAACCTACAATCACAACTTTACTAAACCAGAAAAAATCCCTAACTACAGTCTAATATTTTTTTTCTTTATACTCACAGATAACTGCAGCTCTCACTCCACATCAAGAAAACTTCCCTATGCAACAGATGGAGACCACTATAGAAAACCACAGACCATCAAAATTCTGAGTTGTGACCAGGCAGTGATGGTGCGCACCTTTAATCCCAGCACTCAGGAGGCAGAGGCAGGCGGATCTCTATGAGTTCAAGACCAGCCTGGTCTACAGAGTGAGTTCCAGGACAGCCAAGGTTTCAGAGAGAAACCCTGTCTCAAAAAAAAATCTGAATTGTGGACCCAGTCCCAGTAGATACATCTACAATACCCACACTTAAGCTCAGGAATCATTGTAGAAAAGGAGGCAGAAAGATTCTAAGAGCCAGAGGAACAGGAAATTTGCAGTGATATTGTATCTCCTAGAAATGTCAGTAGTGCACCTTGTAGCCAGAAGTTTCTCCAGTCCTGCCCTGTCCTGTGGTCTGGACGAATCTCTTCCACACACAGTCCCACAGCCGCTTATAAAATAATCATTCAAAGGCTTAATATTAACTACAAACTGTACAGCCTATGGCTCAAGCTTCTTGCTAGCTAGCTCTTATAACTTAACTCAACCCACTTCTATTAATCTCTGTATCACCACATGTTCCATGGCTTTACCTGTGTCCCATTACATGTTGCTCCTTGGATGGTGGGATGGCATCTCTCTCAGCTCCACCTTTCTCTCTGTATCTCTGTTTGCATTTCCCATCTGGCTGTAAGCTTTCTTGCCATAGGCCAAAACAGCTTTATTTATTATCCAATGGGAGCCACACATATTCACAGCATAGAGAAAGACATCCTATAGCACAACCTGCCTGACATCAATAGGCATGTCAGTGTAGAAGGAGGACATCTCATGAGGCCTCAGCCCCACACAAAGAACTACAGGCAGCTAAGAAATGCTGAGAGCGGAAGAAACGGTCTTCCCCAGGGAAAAGCACACCAGTTAGTTATCTACTACCAAATGGTCAGTCCTGAAAACATACATACAGATTAAGCATATTGAATTCATGTATTTAGGAGTATGTATATGTGTAGCAACAACTAATGGAAAAAGAGATCACAAATTTGAAAAAAGAGCAAAGAGTATATGGGAGGGTTTTGAGGGAGGAAAGGTAAGAACAAAATGATGTCATTACATTAATCCTCAAAAAATAGTTTTCAAAACAAAAGAAAGGATAATTGCATTTAAGTATTGTATTTAATATAGGAATAGAAATCCTGACAATTGATTATGAGAATTTTTCTCAATTACAGTAGAAATAGCAAAAAGTTACAGAGGCAATGACTTGAGTAATTTGTAATCTATAAGAAATATTTGAGGGTCACAATAATCCAGGCAAATGATGGCCTACTCACTCCAAAATTGCCATGGTAATTTACCCTTCCCCATGCTTGTCATTAAAACTGTGGGACTTAGGGAAACAGAGACATATAGTTTTGCAATGAGGCGCCTAGTAATCATCTTGATAAAACGTTTGAGTCTCCTTGTGGTACAAGTAAGAACCTGATTCTTATTTATGTGGCTACAGAAGAGTAGGTAGAAGCATTTCCCATGTTCCAGAACTGACTTTTTACCAGAGTAGTACATTATGAACTTCTAGAGAAGAGATATTGCATTAATGCTCTGCAGTTTCAAAGGGAAACTGTGTGGGGATGTCTGAGGCTAAAGCAATAAGGTCTCTTTGACTCGAAATATACCTTAGCTCAGACTTAATTGGAATAGAGATGAAAGGAGTCTTCTGTGAGCATTAAAGAAAATCAAGTGTAGTCATATTTGGAGAACATGGAACATTTTTTAAGTATTTGTTAGGCTTTATGTTGTCTGGAAAGAATACATGTGTAAGACCATTCAAAGAACAAAACAGGGAAATTATTAAAGAATCACCTTTAGTTTTTACCAGGACATGGCTAAATGCATGATAAGCTTATACAGTGATCTAAATTTGTAAGCCAGGGGCTGAGGAGATGACTCAGTCGGTAAAGTACTTACTGCTCAAACTTTGAGAGTTGAGTTTGGATCCCCAGCACCCACATATAAGCTAGACAGGAAAGCAGGTGATTGTAATACCAGCACTGGGAAGGTAGAAACAGACAGATCACTGGAGCTCTGTAGCCAAACAGATTAGGCAAACCACCATGCTCTAGGTTAAGTAAAAGACTGCATCTCAAAATGTATGGTAGAAGGCAATTGAAGAAGAAATCAATTGTCAGTCTCTGGCCTTCATATGCATACACGCACAGACACACAGACACACACACACAGACACACACACACACACACACACACACACACACACACACACACGCACTCACCCACTCACATATTCATACAAACACATATACACATATTCATACACTTATACATAAAAATATTTAAAAATAAATGAATAAGAAAACAAATGAGCTTGTATTCCAGGGTTTCTATTTAGTTTTTGTCTATGGCCACTCTCTTCTAAAATCATCATGAGAAATTCCAAGAGACATTCCCATACAGAGGTGGCTAAGGTATATGTGGGCCGTTGTATACAGCCACAGGATCCAAAAGGAAAGAAAATCTCACGTTGTCAACACTGAGGCCAGAGTCAGACACTTTCATCAGAATGAGAGCCAAATGCAGACGCAAAGCCCTTCACTCAGTGCTCTAGAGGCTGCAACAGCTCGTCCAAAGTAATCTCATAGAAATCTTGCAGGGATTAAATGTGAAGATGCATGAAAGACCTCCTAGGTACATGCTGTGGCATGGCATGTGTTTCAGTGTTCCTATGATGATAATGAGATGAATGTCTCCCTGGAACATAAAGTCCCTTGCTTTAACTTCTTTGTATGCAGTTCTACAGAACGGACAAAAAAGGGGAGGGGGAGAGTTATTCATACCCCATTGTTGGTCTCATTCGCCGAACCTAATTATTTTCCAGACAAACCCATGCGTGTCCCCTGCTAGTATGAGAAATAAGGCAAGCTCTTGAAACATAGACAGAGGAATACCACTCTTGACTTTACCAAAGTCTATTTCACTGAAAATTAACAGAAGAGAAAATGCTAACAAAGATTCAAGAAAAGAATTGCACCCAAGGAATTTCACTCCTTCAAATGAGTTGATGTATTTTTTGCTGGAAGAAATTAAGTAGCAGGCTACATAAGAACAAAGTCAGCCCAGTTTCCTTGTATGATCAACTTGTGAGGACCTCCCAGGCTCTTTTCTGCATTCTGACTCTGTGTAGACCCAAGTTCAGTAAATCCCTTGGAAAATTAACCCAGAAGAGGAGAGCTAGATAAGAGAACTGGTCCTCATGGGGGCGCTGTTCCTAATCACAGAGGTTAGGGGGTATGTAGTGGGTAGCCATTCCAGCTTTGATCTGGAAGTTCCAACCTCCATTGAGGCTTCGGTAATGGTCACGCCTACAAGGCGGGGCTGAGAGAGGACCCTGAAGACCTGAAATCTGGATGCGCAGGCTCTCTTGGTCCCGGACCCTGGTTACTGGAGCTAGACCGAGAGAACGTGCCGGACTGCGCCACATCTTTCCCAGACCCTGTTACCTATCCCTTCACTTGTAAGTTACCCCACAAAATAAACCTCCCTTTTAACTACGTGGAGTGGCCTTAATAATTTCACCAATAGGGGTGGTTCCTCTAAAGACAAAGCCGGGCATGGTTGGCATCTGTCTCGGCTATTGTCACCTTTTGGATCCTATGGCTGTATACAATTGCTCACATATGCCTTTACCAGCCATGTATGGGGATGTAAGAAACCTACTAATGTCATCAGGCTGGCCTCGTGACTAACAAGACTGGGCCTTGCAAGCACCAGAATGCTATAATTGTTCTAATAAAAAATGACAATCAGATTTCCTAGCATTGTAGTAATCTTTCAGAAATAAATCGCAATTGTTTGGTAATCTCCAAAACCAGAAAAGAGCACATACATATTCCATACAGTCAAGTTGGGCAGAGGCTTGCGGGTCTAGGGAGGCAAGCAAAGTCCATCCTTCCCTTATGCATTCCAGTATTCATGCCATCATCTCCTTCTTGTGAAGTCAGCCCTGGCTCCTTAGGCCCGTTTTACTTAAAAAGAAGAGGGAAGGGAAAACAAGGAAGAGGAAGAGAGGTGAACATTGCTACTTTTTAATTTTAATTTCACTATTCTTTCACATACAAAACTTAATTACAAAGACTTAATCTACCTTGAATATTTTAATTAAAAAAGACATTCTGTTTCTAGGCACCAATTTGGTTTATAAAGATTGAAGTGTTTTGGAAGGTCTATAGCATCTATAAGAATTTCTTCCTTTTTCCAGCACTATTTCCTTTTCGCCCTCACATTATGCTTCCCCCCTCTGCTTTCTCTTCCTTCCGTCTTTGGAAGGAACATTGGCTTCATGGCTAAGATTTTGATGCATGAGCACATTTCAGTGTTCTCACTCTCCCACAGGGTTTTTATCCTGCTGGAATGTATAAATCATTTTTGAAAGCTCCTTTCTGTGCCACATTGTGCTTTTGAGATTATCTGCTGGGGTGCTTCTTACACAGAAACACCCGCAGGCTCAGCCACAGACAGGGCCCAGTCTTGGGGGGTAGAAGGGTTGCCCCTACTGTGCTCAGCTGCACTCACTTCCGGCTGGGCGGACTCAAATAGCAGCCAGTGGGGGTGGGCGGGCCCCTGTGAACATAGTCATTATGTTCATTGACAGGCATTCCAACCACTGAGACTCAGCTCGGCCAACCTCCAGGATAGAGCTAACCCATCTTTAACTCTGTGCCCTTTCTGACCTCTTCTCCTTTCCCAAGGCAAACTCCAGTGCTCCTTGTTGTTTCCTTGTTTCTTCTTTATAGGCCTCTAAGAAGACTAGAGAACTGTCATTTACACCCCACAACCCGCACTCTCCATCTCTTCACCATCACCCCCCTCACTTCCGGGACAGTAGGAAGTCCTCTGTGTTTACCATCTGAGCTATGAGCTCCTTCATGTCTGTTTTTAATTGAGCACCTCACAAGGGACAGGTTAAAGGTGAGACACTTGCTGTATGGAGGACTCTAAAATCCCCCCAAATATAGAACAAAATAAAGAAAAAGCACATGCTGGAATTCTTCTAGGGGAGAGAGGTGTGGTTGTGAAAATGCTCAGGAGGGGGCTATGGCTGCAGTAATCTTTCCGTGGAAATCAGTTCATCTACAAGTGTCACGCTCATCTCTACCTGAAGTGTGTGGCTCCTTATTTGCAAAGATGGAGTCTTTTCTAAAGCACAGGGATTTCCCAATTGGATTTCCCAGCCTCCCAGAAATCTAGATCGTTTCCTAGATTCCTAGTGGCAGTTACCTAAATATGGTGACAGCTAATATTTTCCTGCTTTTTAAGTAAAATGATTCGAAACCAACACTTGATATATGGTAGCAATCTCAGAGTCCCTCACCCAATTTCCACAAAATATTTGTGTGTGATGCAAGAGAGAAGGCAGGACAATGGAAGGCTTTGGGTTTCTTTTCTACATTATCCTGGATTTTACTCCCCACCATGTGATGTCTCTTTTTTTTTTGTATTTTTTATTAAGATTTTTTTATTCATTTTACATACCAACCACAGATCCCCTTCTCTTCCCTACTCCTGCTTCCCCAGCCTTCCTCCCCAACCCATCCCCCACTCCCAAGGCCTCCCATGGGGAGTCAGCAAAGCCTGGTACATTTAGTTGAGGCAGGTCCAAGCTCCCCCTCCCTGCATTGAGTCTGTGCAAGGTGTCACACCATAGGTAATGGGCTCCAGAAAGCCAGCTCATGCACCAGGGATAGATCCTGATCCTACTGACAGGGGGCCCCTTAAGTAGATCAAGCTATACAACTGTCTCACTTATGCAGAGAGCCTAGTTCAGGCCCATGGAGGCTTCACAGATGTTGGTCTAAAGTTCATGAGTTTCCACTAGCTTGGTTTGGTTGTCTCTGTAGGTTTCCACAGGGATGAAGTGGGAGAGCAATGAAAGAGATAC
Source organism: Peromyscus melanophrys (assembly GCA_902168415.1). Classification (NCBI taxonomy): domain Eukaryota; kingdom Metazoa; phylum Chordata; class Mammalia; order Rodentia; family Cricetidae; genus Peromyscus; species Peromyscus melanophrys. The sequence goes on along the minus strand of CABHPR010152418.1, from coordinate 7,713 downwards.
CATGATAGAGGGAGACATCATGGGGATAGGGAGAAACCCGGTCCTAGGGAAGTTCCCAGGAATCTACAAGGATGACCCCAGCTTAGACTACTAGCAATAGTGGAGAGGGTGCCTGAACTGGCTTACCCCAGTAATCAGATTGGTAAATACCCTATCATCGCAGAGCCTTCATCCATAACTGATGGAAGCAGATGCAGAGATCCACAACCAAGCACCAGGCCGAGCTCCAGGAGTCCAGATGAAGACAGAGAAGAGGGATTCTATGAACAAGGGGCATCAAGATGCCTTTTTCTTATACCAAACCATCATCCAATTCTCTGCACTTTCCAAATGGCTCAAACTGAAGGCCATGCTCATAGCAGCATTAAATGAAGATTTCAGGCCCTTGAGGGAGATTATTTAGTAACCTAAAAATAAATTATATCTCTTTATTCTTCAACTTCCTTCTCCCAAGAGAGATGTTAGTGTGCCTACCACCCCTGGCTTTATTGGAGGTCTAATAATCTGCTGCTGTTGCAGGGCCTCCCACTTCTTCCCAGCAGCATCCCTTCTCTCTCTGGTTACCTGCCCCAAACACTTAAGTTCCTGTGGACACTTTTACAATAGAGCAATATTTGCCTGTGATTCGTCTCACCTAAACCATTCTGGCTGGAAGAATAAATACCACATCTTCAACTCCTACTGTGTTCTTGAAGGTCAGCTCTCCCTCTGATTAATTCTGTCCTCAATAGAGCATTACTAGAAGTTTCTCTTAAGCAAAGCTATCCACCCATGTGTCTAACTCAGCCTGGTGTTGTCCCAGATGCTCATATTTTCCCTAGGACAGAAATAGGGCAAATCTGTGGTGAGGTGAGACAAGACTCCTGTGGCTTTCCTACAGGAAAATAAAAGGCCATCTACCCAGGAACCACACAACAGTGTAACAATATGTCCCTCAGAATAGATATGCAACTGTTTCACACTATGGTGCTTTGGGGACCAGGGATTAATGGGAAGACTAAGGAAAAAGCAAGACAGATGGTGGGAAGGTCATGGCATACATGACCATGTGAACCAACATGGCCCTGATTAGAACCACAAAGACACTGATCCCCTTTCTTCCTCCTTGTCTCTTTTCCCTCCCTTTCTCTTGTCTCCTCCTTCTTCTAAACCTCCTTCTCCTTTTCTTCCCACTCCTCTCCCTCTCTTCTCATTTATCCAACTCTATCCCAGAATCCATGTTACAATGAAAATTTCTTTGTGTTGACATCTTGCATTGCTTTGAGACACAGCAACTGAAGAATGATAAAGAACAGACCTCACAACTTGGCAGAAGTGACAGGTTTTGATGTTTTCCTGGAACTTTTCTGACTCCATGAATACTAGTCCACCTTCTTGGTGTATTTTCTCATCCTGTGCAATTGATCCTCACTAATAGTACTGTGCTATCGTTGTGACAACATCATTTCTGATCATCACTCCCCTGTCTCCATCTACTTATGAGCATAATGGCTAGGTCAGAGACAGAGTACATAATGGTGGTTCTACCATGGCTGTTCACCAGCCTTGTAGCCCAAAACCAGCCCAGGAGGTTCTACTATACAAGCACTATGTTACTTTAGCCTCCACCAACTAGTTTTTGTTTGCAGAGATGTTATGACTGCTATGTAGTTACCTGCAAACCCATGAGAGACAGTCATCATGAAGAAGAGTATGTGTCCCACTAAATAAACGGAGCTTTCAATTATTCTGACCATGGTGATACCCATATTTACCTTACAATTTCATCATAAGGTGGTTGATCATTTCTTCTGTGATATCTTCCCTGTCATGAAAATCTCCTCTATTGATACTACTATTGGTAGGAAAATGATTTTCCTGTCAGTTTATCTATGATGTGATCCCTATGGGTCTGAGCATCATCTCCTATGTCCTCATGCTTTCCACTGTCTCCAAGATTGTTTAGCTAGTAGCTGAATGAAGGCCTTTGTCACCAGTATCTCTCTAATTGCTCTGAGCATTGGCAATTATGGCCATGCCTCTATTGTCTACCTCAACCTCAAGTCAGAAAATTCTGCAGAACAAGACCTCCTTCCACAAGTCACCTACACTTTCAACACTCCTCTACTGAACTGTGTTATTTACAGGTCAATAGACACAATAGTCAAATGTACCATATGTAGAAATATGGACAGATTTCTCTGTGGACCTATTCTGAAGAGACAGAACTGTGTCTTCATTGCATTATACAACCTCACATTTTACAACCCCAATATCTTCACTTAAAAATCCTGCTTTTGTTTCCACATAATTTGAAACTTTGCTCAGCTACTTCCATATGAATAAGTGATAAATTGGAGATGATGGACATGATTTTTAAAAAGTACTTCCAAATTTCAGAGATGGAATAAGGGATATATTTGTAGAAAATTTCATACATATGTACAGTGTATCTTGGGCATATCTATCTCCCATTCCCTCCATCTACACCTCCCTACTCTCCTTCCTCCAACATATCTACATCTCTTTCCTAACTTAACAACCTTTTAAAAAAGCCTTCTAAGTTCATGAAAGCTGCCCATACAGGTTTGTGAATGGGGTCACCCACTAGAACACTGGCAACCACATATGACCACATACACCCCATCAATGAAAAGTGATCCTCCATTTGTCAGGAGAGAAAAACTAGCATTAGCTCCTCATCTAGATGTGGGGCATCAGGAGTTCCCTCCAAGCTGGGCTTTTGAATCCTCTTGATCTTGTGGAGGTCTGGTGTGGGTAATACAGCTGATGTGAGTTCATGCATGGAACAGCCATGTCGTGTTCAAAGGCCAGCCTTTTATAGCACTTTATATCCACATCCTGCAGCTCTCACATTCTTTCCACCCTCCTCTCCTATCATGTGCCCTGTGCCCTGAGCTAGGCGGTGGGTGATGCAAATGTTCTTTCTGTGAATGAGCTCACAGTTGCTTTTCCTCAGCGTTTTGAAGTTATGAGTCTGCATTAACCACTACCCACTGTAATAAGAAGCTTCTCTGACAAAAGCTAAGAGCGGCATAAATCTATGAATATAAATATTTAGAAGAGAGTTGGACAACATGACCATTTAGAAAAATAACATCGATAGGCTCTCCCCCTAGGGCCTATGACTTCCCTGGCTATGTGTTTTTGACTATGCTTTTTTTTTTGCTTTAAATAGCTTACAAACTTTCCATAAGGCATCTTCATACATTCTTAGTTTTACTTAAGTCATTCCTATTTCTCATTTCCCCACTGCCTACCAAAATCCCTACTTAAACCTTTAGTTCCCAGTATTCTCCCTCTGGCTCTTTCATATCAGAGATATAGCAAAAAAAAAAAATCATACTGTCACAAAAATAGACACACAGCTCAATGGAATAGAGTAGAAGACCCAGATATAAAACATGTAACTAGAGCTACGTAATCTTTAACAAGGATCCTAAAAAAAATATACGATGACGAAAAGACGTCATCTTCAGCAATTGGTGCTGGGAAACGTGGTTTCCAATATACAAAAGATGAAGCTAGATCTTTACCTCTCACCCTGAAAATAACTCAACTACAAATGGATCAAGGGCCTCAACAGAAGACGTGACACCCTAAAACTGCCCAAGGAAAAAGGTCAGGAGAACACTTCAACTTACAGGCACAGTAAGGATTTTAGTAGGACCTTTCAGCAAAGGGAATAAAACCAACAATCAACAAATGGGAACTCATGAAGCTAAAAAAAACTTCAGTTCAGCAAAGGAAATTGACAATCAAGTAAAGAGGCAGACAACAGAATGGGAGCAAAGTTTAGCCACCTATACATCTGGCAGAAGATTAGTGTCTAGAATACACAAAGAAATTTTAAAAGCTAAAAATCAACAACACAAACAACTCAATTAAAGATGAGCTATAGATCTCAATATAAAGTTCTCAAAGAAATAAAAATGGCCTGTAGACACTTAAAAAAGAATTCAACATCCCTAGCTATCATGGAAATGTGAATTAAAATCACTTTAAAATTTTATCTCCTCCTAGTCAGAATGGCCAGCATCAGGAGCACAAATAACAACAAATATTGGCTTGGATGTGGAAAGTGGGAAACTTGAATACATTGTTGGTGGGAATATAATCTAGTACACTAACATTGGAAATAAGTCTGGAGGTTTCTCAAAAATCTGGAAATAGAATTACCACATGACCTAGCTATACCACTCCTGAGCACATACCTAAAGGATTTCT
>CABHPR010152417.1:3655-43463 GCA_902168415.1 Peromyscus melanophrys | reverse complement strand
AAAAAAAAAATCATCTTTAGAGAAAGTGACCTGCTCTAGTGTTTAGACATATGTGGATATTTGTCCCATGTGTCATACTTAAATTTAGGCTCTATTTACTACATTTATAGTAAATGGGGGAGGTTATGGACAACAAAATTCACTCACTATTTTATATGTCTCTGGCTGAGCTCTATTATCAAGGAAATAACTTATTATTAGTTCTGGTGAGATGGCACAGTGTGTTTTACTGTCAAGCCTCACAAACTGAATTCCTTCTTCCCGACATACACACGTAAATAAAGATAATATAAATGTAAATATCATTAATGAAGCCAAGTTTATTTTAGTTGATAATACAGTAAATGAACAGGTAAAATTAACAAAGTTTCATCATAATATGTATTAGCATCATTTGTGAGGCTGGTGTCATAACTGCTGTATTTTGGAAAAAGAAGCAGGCAGATCATTATGATCCTAACTGTGTTTTGAAGAACTCTGAACATACTTTCTTACCTTACTTTTATCATTAAAATACATTTTATTTTCTATTCCCAGTGTTGATTTCACAAACTTAGAAGTAAAAATCATTGCTCTTTGCTACTAATAGAGGGGCCAGATGAATAGAAGTTAGAGTCTGCAAGTTTGAAAGGAAGCCAAGGAAAGTTTCTTGACCAGACCCTGCTCATTTGCAAGCCTAGCACATTCAAGGAATCTATGCCATTTTTTCCCCCGAAGAAATATGCCTATCAGATTCTAGGATTTAGAGGTCAAAAAAAATGACCTGACAATTTCAAATCTTGAATTTAAAGTAGAATCTATGTAAAAGCAATTTGAGCAGGTGTTACAAATGACACATAGTATCAGTGCATGCCTCATGCTGGCCAGTTTTAACCCTGTGTTCTGCAGTCATTTACCACTACACATTTGTGTATTTTAAAAAGTATTCTTCTTAAAGTGCTCCCTTTTGTAATTACAAATTCATCACCTATCCTACTTTAACAACACTTTCATGCTGTGGGATGGTCTGTATGTCAAACATGTTGCTTATTGGTCAATGAATAAAACACTGATTGGCCAGTGGTCAGGCAGGAAGAAGTATAGGCGGGACAAGGAGGAGAGAATTCTGGGAAGTAGAAGGCTGAGGAGACACTGCCAGCCGCCACCATGACAAACAGCATGTGAAGACACCGGTAAGCCACAAGCCATGTGGCAAGGTATAGATTTATAGAAATGGATTAATTTAAGATATAAGGACAGTTAGCAAGAAGCCTGCCACGGCCATACAGTTTGTAAGCAATATAAGTCTCTGTGTTTACTTGGTTGGGTCTGAGCGGCTGTGGGACTGGCGGGTGAGAGAGATTTGTCCTGACCGTGGGCCCGGCAGGAAAACTCAAGCTACACTTTCAGGTTTACTAAGGCAAAGTATATAGTAATATTGTGAAGTAACACTAATGATATCTATATATCAATACAGTGAGAAGTAGAGAATACCATGCTTTACTTGAAGTAACCTATAATCTATAAGTAACGAATCTGAGGTAAACTGTGAATTATTTAAAACACCAGGAAAATGACAGAATTATATGTTATATAACATTGCTCCTTTAAAACTTGAGCCAAGTTTTATTTTTATTACTTGGATTAGGTATATCATATCTATGTATGTATATCTTTATATAAATGTGGTTAATTTAAGGAAGCCTAGAGTCAAATAGAATGTATTTTCCAAGTATTAATATGTCTGACATTTTACCTATAAAGTAGTGATAATAAATACACCCTGCTTACCTCCATGGCTGTCTTGAAGATCAAATTTCAAAATAAATGGGATAATATAAAGAAACATAAAATTATTTAAAAAAAACCACCACCACCACCACCACCAACAACAACAACAAACCAAGAACAAACAATCAAAAAATGTTGAAAGGGTTGGTTGCCAGTTAAGAGCATTTGCTGTTCTCCTGGAAGACTAGAGTTGAGTTCCCAGCACCTTGTAGTGGCTCACAAATCCTTTTACCTGGGGGCATGCAGGCCCTTTCTGTGCTTGGGAGAATTAACAACAAGCAATCACAGGTTTTTCAAGTATTCTGTCCTTAATAATACCTAAAAGATAAGCCATTTCCTGTATGTTTATTATGTGATATGATAATATGTGCAGTGGGAACAGGGAGCTAAAATTCAGTTGATGGAGGCTAATCCTTGAAGAAAAGGCTTGGTTGGGAACTCCAGTTGACTCCTCAGTCTCACTAGGCAGTTTCTGCTCCTGTTTATAAGCCCCAGATTTAATCTTACCATTGTTTGGTATCTCAATTAGGCTACTCCAGCTATCTCAGTGAATGATGTGGATGCCAGATTTGATGGTGTTTGGGATCTATTTGCTGCTTCTTCTGTCCGCTACTTACTATTAAAGCTTTCACTTCTGCTTGCTATATACCTAATTAATTCACTTGTTCCAAATCAAAAGTCTGGCTGTTATAGTAGAGTGTATGCAAGACAATGACCTTCTGAGTTATATGCAAGTGATTAATATGTGGACTTAGAGAAGTAAGAAGATATTGATATTCCCTTTGTCTTGAAAAATAAAAGTATGACTTTTCAAATGATTAGTTAACACCCTTTAAAAAATGCATTTACTTTTACATCTGTAGGGAATGAGAAAACTGTCAAGAAATCACCTGATATCCAGCTGATGAGCTTAGGTGCTTCATATCTTAGTGATTAATAAGACATGAAATATTTTCGTGATGGTTTCATTAACTCCTGTGGCCCTATTCAGAGTAACTTTGGTGAAAGATTCCTTTAAGCATCCCGAAGCCCTAATAGCCATAAAAACATGCCCAGCTACAGTCTTCAGAGAATCTTATTTTGGGCCAGCCACAATTTATCTGACTGATTCTTACATAGTATGTATTGTGGATACCACTTGTTTGAAAAACACTCTCATATACACAAATAAATATATACATGCACATATGTGTATGTATACAAATGCACATATATGTGTGTTTGTATGTGTATGTTTATGGCTGTGTGTTTGTGATAATCCCTATGAAGGTCTGAGGGCAATTTAAGGGAGTCGTTTCTCTCTTTCTACTATGTGGATCCTGGAGATTGAACTCAGGTATTCAGTCTTGGTGGCAAATGTTTCTCTTACTGAACCTTCTTACCTAAAAAACACTTATAAGATTATTTTGAAAAAGTGTATTTATAAGCATCTTCTTATCCTCCTATACTCATTGTGGTCTAAAACAACTGAAAAGAAAAAAATGCAACTTAAATTAGTGAAGAGAGGTAAAGACTTACATTATATTTTTTAATTCTTACAACTTTTTAAGAAAATAATACACATGATTTTATATTATTTCTACCCCTAATTTATATTATTTCTACCCCTCCATCTTCCTCCCCAACTCTTCCTTTCCCCCTGCTTCCAAATTATTGGCCTCATCTTTAACAACATGGGGTGGGGGGGGGGGAGAGAGAGAGAGAGAGAGAGAGAGAGAGAGAGAGAGAGAGAGAGAGAGAGAGAGAGAGAGAGACAGGCAGACAGATAGACTTTGAATTTTATGACATACTGAGGTGCTCTACCCTTCTGAAAACTGATTTATATTCTCTTAGCAGCCATTATATGCCTGGAGATCTTCATTTAGGTTATTGCTTTGAAAGATTTTTCTCATATCCAGAACACCAGTCAGTTGTCATTGCGAAGGTCTTATTTAGGCAACCATATTGTTGAGATTTCATGGGTGTACCTTTCTTGTCCTACATAGACAACAATATCTTACAGCAGAAATTCTGGACCTCTGGCTCTTATACTATTTTTTCACTCATTTTTCTGCAATGTTTTCTGCTTAAGGATTATGTCGCAGATAAAGCAATTGGTATTGAATACTTTTGACCAATTGTTCACTGCACTTTGGCCAGTTAGGTATTTATGGAATGGTCTCCATCTGCTGCAAAAGAAGTTTTGTTACTGTGGGCTGAGAGCTACACATTTCTGTGGGTATAAGTAAGTATTAGATTGTAATTATGAATTGTAATGATTCAGCAAAGTGGAGATAGTCTTTTTTTTTCATGAAATCATTACCCACAAGTAGTTAGTTAGGATTGCAGCACTAGACATGAGTTCCATCCTTTTGAGCCATCCACAAATCCAATTAGATGGCTCTTGGTTAACTCCAAAATGTAAGTGTCACTATTGTACTCTGGGGGATATCTTGCTGTGCTGTTCATTGCTGAGGTTCACAGCCTGTGTAGCTTGAAGAACTATTGATTGCTTTTCTCCCTTGGCAGGTTGTATAACATCTTCAGATACTATGATAGCTAATCCTTAGGGAGTAGGCTTCCAGGTCAATAACAGCTCTATTCCTCCAAGTCCTGTATCCAGAAGTGTATTATGTCTTTTGCAATAAGTTCTTACCTTCCAATCTGGGAGGCCACCAAGGGGACTTAAATATTCTTAATAGCATTTTTCACGTTTCTGATACTTGTAGCTACATCTCTTGGCAAAGTTCCATTTTAGTACACAAATCCTCAAACTGAAAGAATTTCCTAAAATATTTTGGTAGTTACTATTTTGTACAAAATTTTAATCATGTCTATTACATTATGGCTGATGTATTTATGGGAATATGTTCAGTTTTCCTGTTAATTAAAGTATGGTAAATGAATTGAAAGTGCATTTTGCTCTTAAATTGGAAAGTAGAAGTAATTGAGAATCTGAAGAAACCATGTTTGAATAGTGAGAAATATTCTATTCTCTTGATGAGAATACAAATCAATCCAAACATTCTATTAGTCATTGTAATGAAATTTGCAACAAAACAAATAGTTAATTTTGACCCAAATAAATAAATGCCAGAGACCCAACACATGCATTATGATTACAATATAATATATACATGGACTTTATTCCCTAGAATCACATTTATAATCACATTATGAAAACCCTCATAAACTCTCTTTATATATATATATATATATATATATATATATATATAGAGAGAGAGAGAGAGAGAGCATTGATTAAATCAAATATTTATGGAAGACTATTAAATACCAATGAAAATTATTATGAAATTTTATATTCACAAAATTAGAAAATAGCAATGGAATATTTTATATACATGTATTGAACAGACTTGATACTATATAAACACTCACAAACAGTCTGTGAGAAATGTTTTAGTGTATTACATATTCAAGTATGATGATTACTTTCTTATACTTTCCGGTGTTTCTGGAATTTCATTTGCTATTATTACTTCTCACTTGTACACTAAAGAAAAGCTACTTCTTTTGATTATAAATCTACTGAAAGAATAAATCCTTGGATTTTCACAGCAGGTGTTTTGATAGTTTCTATCATGTTTCAGTTACTACTTCTAAATCAAATGCTGAGGAACAAAATAAATCATATGGTATTTCCCAGAAAAAAATAAATAAAAAAGACAAAGCTTGTTACAGTGACTCTCAATATTTGAAATGATAGAACTCAGAAGAACCAAGTTAAAACTGAATCAAAAGAAAATAAATTGAAATAACGTTGTGAGGATCTGGCTCTCAACTTTTGTGTATTCACGGAAGAATGTTAATCTTCACATGAGAACTTGAAAACCAAGCAAAGTTCTTTCTAGATTTGTTAAAACAAAGAGAAATAACAGCGGATGTGGCTTCAGTTCGTTTGTTACTGGAAGATATTACATGATAAATTTGAATTGAAAGACAATTCTTCTTTGGCTAGAAGCCGAGTCACAGATGTTGATGTTCAGTATCATCAGATCTGCTCTGATAAATCTCTTGTGACTCATAAGCTGATAACCAACCATTCACTGTTCCCTTTCACCTTGCTGTGAATAGGTAGCTTATTTTCCTTCTGTCCCTTGAGCGTGCACACCACATCATGCTGCTTGCCTGTAGTTCAGTGAGAGCTTCCCTTCCTATTATTCAGAATACTGAGCACTGACATCAAAACACACTCTTGTCTGAGTATTTGTGGGACTCTAACCTAGTCCAAAGCAATTCCCTTGACTTTTTTGTGTACAGTTCCCAACAGTTTTATCATTTATACCATCTTGATATTTTATAGTGCTTGTTGCCATCTTTAGAGGACTTGATATGTTATTTATGACTTACATTCTCCTTACAGCAGTGGTTAAAATTTAGAAAGCATATGGTGGGTTCCTTGTTTTATGTTAATTGGTATGTATCTAGGATGGAAAAGAGAGCCTGGGAAATCAGAGTTCTCAGTATAAGTGAACTGAATGATTATAAATCTAGACATAATGAAGTTCACATGACATTCTGTTGGGCAAATATTCAGCCTCATTTGAGGCCAAAAATCTACTGTAAACATTTATCACATATTTGTAAATGTGGTAAGAGAACACATGGACAGTTAATTACAAAAGAATTATTATGTGTCTTTTCAGACACCAATTCTGTAAATTCTAGTTTGGCTATGATATATGTATATAATTTTATAGGAAATCTCTCCTCACTTTTGAATATACATGCATATGTATGTATCATGAATAGTATAAATGTGTATGCACATTTATAATGTTAGCTGATCATTTGTTAAAAAGAATTATGTAGAATTTTCTGATGCATCACAGGATAAATGGTAGATAATAACAAATGATCAAAATTTCAATCTCATCTTTTAATTCCTCATAAATGTTATAACTGACAAGGAAAAGAGGGTGTTCCCAGATGCACTGTACTTGAGAAAAAGAGATGGCTATTGAAAAGGAAACAGCACAGAATCTTGTGTGTTACAAGTTACCATAAGGTCCTTTACAAATAACAACCTGTTTGTGTGAAACAATGACAATAACTATCATACTAATTTCACACACAAACATTATAGACACAGTCAAGATATTTGTATTTATAAAAATCATTTTTAATATTAATTTTGTATCCTATAACAATGGTATCAGTTTATTTTTTTGGCTAAATCTTGGCTAAACATTTTTAAAGTTTAAGTAATTTTAATTTAATGTGACATTTCAGAGACTTAAAATATCTGAGTAGATACTACCAAAGGACCTAATTTATTTGTCTAAAGAGGACCCTATGCATATTTTAATTTTTACATCTTGATGATGATGGTTATTAAGAATCATAGAAACATATGAGATACAGTCCTTTAAGCTTGCCCATCATCAAGTGGAGGACCAATTAAGCAGCATTCCAGTCTAGACACTTGGCATTCTCACAGATGCCCAAAGGGAATATTCTACTTCTCATATTATGTGAATATCACTGCAATTTCTAGGCTGGAAGTAATTACAGAAGGATGAATTTTTAATATTGAAGATCAAATAAAGGTAGACGATATTACCTATGACATTAGACAGCACACACATACACAAATCCCTTTATAGAAAACTATTACTATATAAAATTTCTGATATTTTTCTCAAAGCTTTGCCTGTTGACCTGAAGTTCAATTTAACTACAAACTATTACAAGTAACATTAAGCTTAAAGAAACATTTCATTACAATTTTCTTCTGTTAATTAGGAAATCCCTGTTTGTCTGGGAATGTGTCCATTTCCAAAGTGAGTAAAAAGATAGGTCAAAACTAAAATTGCCCTAGAGAAAGTAGAAAGAGAATTTTTTTTTTTGGTTTTTTGAGACAAGGTTTCTCTGTGTAGCTTTGCACCTTTCCTGGAACTCACTTGGTAGCCCAGGCTGGCCTTGAACTCACAAAGATCCGCCTGCCTCTGCCTCCCGAGTGCTGGGATTAAAGGCGTGCGCTACCACCACCCAGCAGAAAGAGAATTATTAATTTTCCTGTATTAGGTCTGATCTTGAATAACTAAACTACATAACAAAAATCCCAAAATATACTAAGATTATTTTAGTAATTTATTTAAAATGGTCAGCAGTGAATTTCCTTAATTTTCATAAATGAAGAATACATTAAGTTCTATAATAATATTCTCTGCTCTAAATTAGAAAATTAAGTTGAGTATTTTATAAATGTATAAGAAAACTATCTGTATTAACTAGTCATATTATTTTGACCATAACTTTATATTGTTAAATTAGTATGAAAGCCTGCCTTATAGCCAAATTTGTTGCATAGTACATTTTATCCTGTAAAGGTATTAGGTTAACTGTCATTAAATTATAACAATATAATATTACTAGATGAAGTCAAACAATTAGAATAAAATGTTTTTACTATAAGCATAAAAATATTATTACTATAAGACTTTGAAACTTTTTCAATTATGTGTTGTTATTAATATTTATTAGCAATAATCTCGAAATTCTACATGTGGAAATACACTTAAATTACAGAATTGTAATATATACAAAATATAATTAGAAATTTCTGAGAAAGTACATTTGTTGTTTAGGACTAGTTTAACACAAATTCTTCGCATATAGTGATACTGAGTATCAATAAAACTCTATGTCATGTGCATACACATTAAGTGCATGTGTGCTATATTTAGAGAGAATGTGGTTTTCATGATGGGGCTGGTTTAGTGCCAGCCTACATTAATTTCAGGGTCCCCCCTCCATCTTCTGCTGCTCTATACTAGATTTACAGATATATGACACCATACCTAGAAGCCTATTCTTTTTATATTTGATCACATCTTGTATTTTGCTATACAAATAAATAATTGGAAAATACACATTTTGTAGCTTCTCAAAGTTGTTAGAATATGATATTTTCAGTTTTGGTTCAATGTAGTAGGATAAGAATTAGCCTTTTTTTTTTAGGACAGATTCTGCTTTTGCATTTGTTTAGGACAAAGTGTTACATAGGTATGAAAATACATCTCACTTGTTTATAAAAATGAAAGACAATCGATATTCATTAGCCAGTACATCTGAATCAAGTGGGGTATGAATAAAATTTACAGAAGAAAAACTGATTTGTAGAAGTGTTCATGATAGATACAAGTAAATTTATAACTGATTTCATGTTTTCACTTTAGCTTTAAAAGTTTTTGCTAATGAAAGAGATATCTTGATAGACGGATACATTATGGGGTAAGAGAGAAACCTGGTTCTAGGGAAATTCCCAGGAATCCACAAGGATGACCCCAGATTAAATTATTAGCAATAGTGGTGAAGGTACCTGAACTGGCCTACCCTGGTAATCAGATTTGTGAATATCCATACTGTAATCATAGAGCCTTCATCCAGAAACTGATGGAAGCAGATGCAGAGATCCACAACCAAGCACTACGCCGAACTCTGGGAGTCTAGTTGAAAAGAAGGAAGAGGGATTATATGAGCAAGCAGGGTCAAGATCATGATGGGGAAATCTACAGAGACAACTGAACCAAGCTCATAGGAACTTTAGGCTGACAGCTGTGGAACCTACATAGGACCGGAATAGACTCTGCATAAGGGAGACAGTTGTGTAGCTGAGTCTGTTTGAGGGGACCTTGGCAGTGTGATCAGAATCTATTGCTGGTGCATGAGCTGGTTTTCTGGAGCCCATTACCAAGGGTCAGTTACCTTGCTCACCCTTGAGGCATGGGGGAAGGAGCTTGGTCCTGCCTCAACCAAAGTAACCAGTCTTTGCTGTACCTTCTTGGGAGAATTTACCCTTTTGAAGGAGGGGATGAGGAGTGGTGGTGGGTAAGTAGATAGGAGGGTGGCACAGGAGGAGGGATTAGAGAGGGATCTGTGGTTGGTGTGCAAAATGAATAAAAAATTTAAATAAAAAAGAAAGCAACCAAAGGGAAATTAAAAAAAAATTAAAAAGCTTTTGCTAATATAATTGGACACAGCTGTTACTGGACATAACTGTTACATATTATTTTATATGTTGTATATTATAAAAATTTAAATAATTATGTTATTTTCTCTATTTGCAGTCATGATTTGTTTCAGTCATGACTTTAAGAACAAGATAGATATCTTAGTTCATAGAACCAACTAAGTTGTGCATTTTAAAGATATTTAAATTTTGGAATCATGACAAATGTGAATCTTCAATAAAATCTTATATTGAGTATATGCCCATGTTCTTTCTTTTTAAGATCTAAGAAACAGGATATAAATGAAGTTAATTAGTTTTAGACCTACTGGTTATGCAAACAAATTTAGGGACTTAACACAATTATTTTAAATATAGTGATACATTAATCATGCAATAAAAGGTATTAATGAATGTATACAATAAAAGTTATTAATGAACTAATATGCTTCCTTTAAAAGATCCAGTGCATGGCTTGGCAGTTTATCTATGAATGTCTGACATGGGACTAATTTGACCAAGCTGTTTAGTGAAAATATTCTTTTGAAAAGTAAGAGAATTATTTTAAGATAATAAAGAATAATGGGTACACCCTGAGACTATTAGCTCAACAGGGTTTTATAATAGTAGAGTGCAATAAAATTGGGGAAATGAAAATTTTGAAAATTTTGGATAGGAAAAGGGAGGTACACCTAGAAGAAGGAGAGAGAAGGGTAAAATAATAGCAAGAATGTCTGGAAAAGCCATAAGGGATCATATTATTAACTATAAAATATCCTAGAATGCATGGAATTCAGTGTATGACTATACATATATGGTTTAAATGAAAATTTCTCATCTGGGCTGACAGCATTCTCTTCAAGAACCAAAGGTCTAACAAAACACATGTAACTAGGCATGAAAAATGACTCTTTTAAGATGTTGATCTGGGCTTTCCTAGAGACTGACAAAACACACAGGTTATTGCTATTATTGTCATTGCTGTTGTCTTTGGTTCCCCTCTAGAAGTAGAAGGTAAGAACCTTTGGTTGAAACACCATGCACTCCAGACCCAGGCCCAGAAGCTCTTGTGGAACTGACCTGAATTCCTCCCTGAGACCTAGCTGCCTTGGAACCAGAAGGCAAAATGCAACCTTTCAAATGAGGGAAGCATCTGACAATCCTACCTGTCTGTAATGCCTCTGAAACATAATGACCAGCATGATAGGATAACCCTAAGGCTCCAGGAGTATTATGCACACCTTGCAGTAACAGACAGCTTTCTAGTTGGGATTGAGACACACTTAACAAGAGGGAAACCATGCCTAGTACTGGAAAACCAGCCAACCATGCAGAACTAGTGAAGTCATGGATCTTAGAGGAGAACCTACAACTTCCACTTACTAAATCATCATAAGTTCTAACCATATTTAACTATCTATCCTGAGAGAGACCAGCTCCCACTTTTTTCCCCAGGGTACTCTTGAGGAGAAAGGGATAAGAGATTTAGATAGAAATATAGAGGGGAGAGAGGCAGATAGAAACACAGCCCTTTCTGTCTCTTCTAAAGGGCTTTTTATACGAATGCCAAGGGATGGACAAAGACCTCCCCAAGTGCAAACCCTTCCAATCACCTAGTAACCATGCACGTGGTCAAGCAATCATCTAATGCAGCTCTACTGGGTAAAGCAAGCTCAGATCTCACCCCACCTCTTGGAAATGTGGGCATCATATTCTGAAAATTACTTCCTGCTGTCTGGGGGCAAAGGCATCTTTAGGGGATCCTGAAAAGAAATATGTTGAGTTAATTGGCAAGTCCTGAGAGAGTTAGCTGTATCACATGACTCTCTAAACATGAGCTGAAAAAGAACAACAATAGTCATGGCAAAGTGTACAGGGGAAAGCACATGGGGCCTTAACTCTACACAAAGAACTACAGGAAACTACAGAATGCTGAGAGTGAAGAAATATTCTTCTCTAGGGAAGAACACACCAATCAGTTATTCAATACCACATGGTCAGTTTTGAAAACATATGCACAAGTAACACTATTCAGAATGAACAGGTCATATTTATATGTATGTATGTATGCATATGCATATATACATGCAATAACAATTAATGACAAAAGAGGCCATGAATCTGAAGGTGAACAAGGAGTTGTTGAGTGTTTGGAGGGAAGGAATGGAAGTGAGAAATGATATAATCTCAAAAATAAAATTGTATAAGATGAAATAATTTTAAGAAAAAAACTATCAAGAAAATCTAAGACTAAGAGGAGGAGCTCTAGGATGCTATTATTCAGGTAGTGACAGAAAAGAGTTGAATTATGTAACTCACTAGCTATTAGAAGTGTCAATTCTTTCATTCATCTTCTTTGTCCAATTTTTCTATGTGACAGGAACATAACTCCATGAATGTATGTTATTACCCTTTGTATTTGTCACATTATGAAAGAAGAATGAATTTACCTTGCACTGTATTTTAGTAAATAGCATAGCAAGTAGTCCATCAATTAGTTACTTTTAAATGAGTATAGATACTTTATTCATTAATTAATACCATTTATTAATTAATTTATATGAGTATAGGTACTATATTCCACTAAACTAGCAAGCATTCAATATGAGTTAAAACTTTTGGCATTCTTCTAGAGATCCCTTCTGAAGTTAGTCTTCTCATAAATTGCTCATCTATTAGCCTTATGCTCACTTATCAACTTTGATAAATTTATCTACACTCAGCAAAACTACACAAAGAAACCGTGTCTCAAAAAAATTATCTGCATTTACTTAAAACTTTCAGTTCTTTATAAAATTGACCCATTATAGCTATATAGGATTGAGATTTTTTTCTTGAGACAGTATTTCTCTTTGTAACAGCCTAGGCTGTCTTGAAACTCTCTTTGTAGACTAGGTTGGCCTTAAACTCACAGAGAACCACCTGCCTCTGCCTCCCCTCTAGAGTATTGGGAATAAATGCATGCACTGCCACATCCTATACCTGGCTAGCATTGAGTTGTAAGTTTAGAATTTGTAGTTTGAATGTGAAATATCCTCTGTCGGCTCATGTATTGAACACAAGATTACTAGCTGATTATATTGCTCTGGAAGGTTTTGGAGCCTTAAGGAGCTAGAGCTTAGTTGATGGAAATTGGTATCTAAAAAGAGCCTTTTAGGTTTTACAGTCTAACCGCACTTTCTGTACTGACTCTGCTTCTTGAATGTAGATGCAATGTGATGAGCAGGTCTCCGACTGATGTGCCCAACTTTCCCAACTTGCTGCAATATCATCCCCATAATGGTAGAGTGATTCCTACAAACAATAAAGCAGAGTACATCTTCCCTCTTTTAAATTATTTTTCCTCCTTTAAATTGTTATTTTCTTTCTTTTCTCCCCCTCTCTCTGTCTCTCTCTGTCTCTCTCTGTCTCTCTCTGTCTCTCTGTCTCTCTGTCTCTCTGTCTCTCTCTCTCTCTATTTCTCTCAATGTATTTGGTCAAAAAACTGAGCAAAGTAACTAAATATAGTTATATATAAAATTGATATAATAAGTGAGGTCATTTCTGGGAAAAAGATGACTATGTGATTCTTAAGCCATTGGAATTGTTTTGTGGGAGAATGGGATATAGTTTCCATCTATGTGCATGCTAAAAATCTAAAATCTTACAAGCAGAACTAAATAGGGCATTCTTCTGTGAGTATGAAATATCAAAATGCCAAAAGAAATGTGGGCCGCTGTGGCTCAGTTCATGGTTCTCAGAGGTGAATAGTGCTTGGTACACCAGATGCCATTCAGGTTTTACTTTGTCAAAGAATCTAGCTATATTTTGCACATGTCCTGAGAACTTGGCTTAGGCTGAATGCAAAAGTAATGTCTAATTTGTTTGACAGAGGGAATTTCAAGGCAAGACACTATTCAGGGTGTATTATGGCTATCATTAATATCCATTTCTACATTGTGGGAGAACAACAAGTGGAGAAAAAAGGAAACAAAAAGACAGGATGTCTGAACAGGAAGGATAAGTGAGAAAGGTAAATATTGCAACAAAAAGAGTATACATGCTAAGAACTTGCAACTGTTCAAGAGAAACTTTACTTCATGAAGATAGTAGAAGTACCCTGAAGTCAGGACCCTATCTATGAAAGGTTCCAGCATTTAAAAATGCAAACATATTTCAAAGAAGAAAGCCTGAACTATCGCTTGAAAGCACATATTTGTTACAGCTTTAATTTGAGTAAGTCTATTGATGTCACTTTTCAACATTTTTCTCAATTCTCATATTTCATGTTACTGTTATATCTACTGTTGCGATCTTTGATATTATTACTTTAACTTTTTTAAGCCCCAGAGCCATACCCATTTGATAATGATCTTTACTGAACTGATTAATGTAATACTCTCTGACTGCTTTTCTTCAGATTTCCTTATTCTCTCTAGTACAGCTATCAAAATTATCTAACTTAAGGTAATCTACAATGCCCCAATGAAAGAAAAACAATACAAAGTTATTAAAAATGATGTAACTCATTGAAGCTTTGAGTGATCTTTAATAATAATTTATACCTAAAGTATTTTTAAATTACTTTGTAGCCATTTCTCCTAAATTGAAACATTCCCCTCTAGAGCTAAGAGGGACGTTTAGAAGACACAGAAAGTAAAAAAAAAAAAAAACTTAAAAACCTAGAAATGGAGCATAAGTCTTAGGGTTCAGGAAACTTCTGAAATTTACAAGATTCAAATTGTCCTTCTTCCCAACCTTGTTATATAATCAGTAATGGTTCGTGAGAGATCTGAGTGCAAACTGTTCAGAAACTCTGGGGATGCTGCCTTCATGAGGGTCATAACTTACACAATGGTAGGTTTCAGAATATGTGTGTCTGTGGTGCGTGTGATATAGTTGCTTTCATTCAACCATGTCCCTGTAAGTACATCTTTATATATACTCCTATAAGTAATGCCCAATATTAGATCACTAAGATAGACTTGTATGGAATTGCTTCTATGATTTGTCATTAGTCCTCTATCTGATGTGCATAGAATTTTTTTTAATGTATTTCCAGGGAAAAATATTGAACGTAAACTGAGATAGACACATTATATATACTTACTTACTTATTATTTATTTATTTTCTATTCATTTTACATACCAACCACAGATTCCCCTTTCATCCCCCCTCCAGGTCTCCCTGCCTTCTCCCCCATCCCTTATTCCCTCTTCCAACATGGTAAGTAATCGGATAGGGGGACAGCTAAGCCTGGTACACTCAATTGAGGCAGGACCAGGCCACTTCCTTCAAGGTATCCAATCATAGGTAATGGGATCCAGAAAGTCATCTCATGCATCATCGATAGATCCTGATCACACAGCCAGGGGCCCTCTCAAACAGACCCAGCTACACAACTTATGCAGAGGTTCTAGTACAGTCTCATGCAGGTTCCACAGCTGTCACTCTAAAGTTCGTGCGTTCCTCCGAGCTTAGTTCAGTTGTCTGTGTAGATTTCCCCATCATGATCTTGACCACCCTCTTGCTCATATAATCCTCTTCCCTCTCTTTGACTGACCTCCCAGACCTCAGCCTGTTGCATTGAGTGGATCTCTGTATCTGCTTCCATCAGTTACTGAATGAAGTCTCTATGATGACAGTTAAGGTAGTCACCAATCTGATTACCAGGGTAGGCCAGTTTAGGCACCCTCACCACTGATGCTAGTAGTCTAATCTGGTGTCATCCTTGTGGATTCCTGGGAATTTCCCTAGCACCAAGTTCCTCCCTTACTCCATGATATCTCCCTCTATCGAGATATCTCTTTCATTGCTCTCCCACTCCATCCTTCCCCCAGCTGGCTATCCAATTCTCTTGTGTTCTCATTCCCCTTCCTCTAATCTCTATTTCCCAGCCCTCATCCCCAGTTTAGTCAACAAGATCTCCTATTTCTTCTTCCCAGGGTGGTCTTTAAATCGCTCTTAGGGTCCTCATTGTTTCTTAGCTTGTCTGGAGCTGTGGGTAATAGCCTGATTATTCTTTACATCTAGTATCCACTTGTGAGTGTGTACATACCATGTTTGTTTTTCTGAGTCTGAGTTACCTCACTCAGGATTTTTCTAGTTCCATTCATTTGCCTGCAAATTTCATAATGTCGTTGTTTTTCACAGCTGAGTAATAAACAATTGTGTATATGTACCACATTTTCTTTATCCATTCTTTGGTTCAAGGGCATCTAGGTTGCATCCAGGTTCTGGCTATTACGATTAATGCTGCTATAAACATAGTTGACATAGTTGAACAAGTATCCTTGTGGTAGGCTTGAACATCCTTTAGGTATATGCCAAGTGGTATCATTGGGTCTGGAAGTAGATTGATTCCCAATTTTCTGAGAAACCACCATACTGATTTCCAAAATGGCTGCATAAGTTTGCACTCCCACCAACATTGGAGGAGAGTTCCCCTTGCTCCACATCTTCTCCAGCATAAGCTATCATTAGTGTTTTTGATCTTAGCCATACTGACAGGTATAAGATGGTATCTCAGCATCCCTTTGATTTGCATTTCCCTGATGACTAAGGATATTGAGCAGTTCCTTAAATGTCTTTCAACCATTTGAGATTCTTCTGTTGAGAATTCCCTGTTTAGCTCTGTAGCACATTTTTAATTGGATTATTTGGATTTTGCTGTCTATTTTCTTGAGTTCTTTATATATTTTGGATATCAGCCCTCTGTCAGATGAGGGGTGGGTGAAGATCTTTTCCCATTCTGTAGGCTGTCATTTTTTCTTATTTACTATGTCCTTTGCCTTACAGAAGCTTCTCATTTTCAGGAGGTCCCATTTATTAATTGTTGCTCTCAGTGTCTGTGTTACTGATGTTATATTTAGGAAGTGGTCTCCTGTGCCAATGCTTTCTAGGCTACTTCCTACTTTCTCCTCTATCGGGTTCAGTATAGCTGGATTTATGTTGAGGCCTTTGATCCACTTGGATTTGAGTTTTGTGCATAGTGATAGATGTGGATCTATTTGCAGTCTTATACATGTTCACATGCAGTTATGCCAGCACCGTTTGTTGAA
Organism: Peromyscus melanophrys; assembly: GCA_902168415.1. Lineage (NCBI taxonomy): Eukaryota > Metazoa > Chordata > Mammalia > Rodentia > Cricetidae > Peromyscus > Peromyscus melanophrys. The sequence continues at coordinate 26,698 of CABHPR010152417.1, read as the reverse complement.
GATACTTTCTTTTTTCCATTGTACACGTTTGGCTTCTTTGTCAAAAATCAGGTGTTCATAGGTGTGTGAATTAATGTCAAGGTCTTCACTTCAATTTCATTGGTCCACATGTTGGTTTTTATGCCAATATCAAGCTTTTTTTTTTCTATAGCTCTATAGTAGAGATTCAAGTAAAGGATGGTGATGCCTCCAGAAGCTGCTTTATTGTAAGGTTGCTTTATATATCCTAGGTTTTCTGTTTTTCCATATGAAGTTTAGCATTGTTCTTTTGAGGTCTGTGAAGAATTGTGTTGGGATTTTGATGGGGTTACATTGAATCTGTAGATTGCTTTCAGTAAAATTGCCATTTGTATTATGTTGGTTCTACCATGAACATGGGCGATCTTTCCATTTTCTGATATCCTCTTCAATTTCTTTCTTCAAAGACTTAAAGTTCTTGTCACACAGGTCTTTCTCTTGTTTTGTTAGAGTTACCTCAAGGTATTTTATATTATTTGTGGCTATTGTAAAGGGTGATGTTCCTCTTATTTCTTTCTCAGCCTGTTGTTCATTTGTGTAGAGGAGGCTACTGATTTTTTTTGGGTTAATATTATATCATGCCACATTACTGAATAAATTTATCAGTTGTAGGAATTCCCTGGTAGAATTTTTGGGGTCACATAAAGATTATAATATCATGTGCAAGTAGCAAAAATTTGACTTCTTCCTTTTCAATTTATATCACCTTGATCTTTTTTTTTTATGTCTTTTTGCTGTAGCTAGAACTTCAAATACTATATTGAATAGATATGAGGAGAGTTGACAGCCTTGTCGTGTTCCTGATTTTAGTGGAATTGTTTTGAGTTTCTCTCCATTTAATTTGATGTTGGCTGTTAGATTGCTGTAATTGTCTTTATTATGTTTAGATATGTTCCTTGTATTCCTGGTATCTCCAAGACCTTTATCATGAAGAGGTGTTAGATTTTGTCAAAGGCTATTTCACATCTAATGAGATGACAATGTGTTTTTTTTTTTTCTTTCAGGTTGTTTATATGGTGGATTACATTGACAGACTTTTGTATGTTGAACAATGCCTGCATCTCAGGGATGAAACCTACTTGATCATGATAGATGATTTATTTTCATGTGTTCTTGGATTCAATTTGACAGTATTTTATTGAGAATTTTTGCATCAAAGTTCATGAGGGAGATTGGTCTGTAATTCTCTTTCTTTGTTGCATCTTTTGTGGTTTGAGTATCAGGATAAGTGTAGCCTCATAGAAAGAGTTTAGCAATGGTCTTTCTGTTTCTATTGTGTGGAACAATTTGAGGAATATTGCTATTAACTCTTCTTTGAAATTCTGGTAGAATTCTGCACTGAAACCATCTGGCTCTGGGCTTTTTTTTCATTGGGAGAATTTTAATGACTGCTATTATTTTCATAGGAGTTATAGGTCTATTTAAATTGTTTATCTGGTCTATGGTATATGGTTTGTATCCAGAAAAATGTCCATTTCTTTTGACTTTTACAATTTTTGTGGAGTACAGGTTTTTGAAGTATGACCTAATGATTCTCTAGATTTCCTCGTTGTCAGGTATGATGTCTCCCTTTTCATTTCTGTTTTGTTAATTTGGATTTTCTCTCTGCCTTTTAGTTAGTTTGGATAAGGGTTTATCTATCTTGTTGATTTTCACAAAGAACCAATTCATTGATTTTTGTATTGTTCTCTTTGTTTCTATTTTATTGATTTCAGCCCTCAATTTGATTATTTTCTGGTATCTACTCCTCCTGGTGAGTTTGCTTCTTTTTCTTCTAGAGATTTCAAGTGTGCTATTAAGTCACTAGTGTGAGATTTCTCCATCTTCTTTTGTAGGCATTTAGCCCTATGAACTTTCCTCTTAGTTTTGCTTTCATAGTGTCCCATAAATTTAGGTATGTTGTACATTCACTTTCATTGAATTCTAGGAAGTCTTTAATTGCTTTCTATATTTCTTCCTTGATGGGGTGGTGATTCAGTTGAGCATTATTCAATTTTCATGAGTTTGTAGGCTTTCTGTAATTTGTGTTGTTGTTGAATTCTAACTTTAAGGCATGGTGGTTCAATAAACTTTAGAAGGTTATTCCGTGTGTGTGTGTGTGTGTGTGTGTGTGTGTGTGTGTGTGTGTGTGTGTGTCTGTTGAGATTTGCTTTGTGACCGAGTTTGTGGTCAATTTTAGAGAAAGTTCCATGGGGTCCTGAGAAGAAGGTATATTCTCTTGTGTTTGGGTGGAATGTTCTGTAGATGTCTATTAAGTCCATTTGAGTCATAACTTGTATTAGTTTCCTTATTTCTCTGTTAAGTTTTGAGCTTGCAGATCTGTCAGTTGGTGAGAGTGGGGTGCTGTAGGATGACTTTCTGTATGCTGTGAATATGTGTTGCTCTTATTGGTTGATAAATAAAGCTGCATTGGTCTATGACGAGGCAGCTTAGAAGCAGACAGGAAATCCAAGGAGAGAGAAAGGAAGGAGAAAGGCAGAGTCTAGAGAGATGCCAGCACCATCAGGAGAAGCAAGATATGAAAGTACTGGTAAGCCATGACCACGTGGTGACTTATAGATAAATAGAAATGGGTTAAGTTACAAGAGCTAGCTAGCAAGAAGTCTTCCATAGGCCATACAGTTTGTAAATAATATAAGCCTCTGTGTGTTTACTTGGTTCAAGTGGCTGCAGGACCATCGGCCAGGCAAGTCTGGAGGAAAATTTCCACTAAAATGGGGAGTTGAAGTCTCCCACTGTTAGTGTGTGGGTTTTGATGTGTGATATAATATTTAGTAATGTTTCTTTTACATGTGTGGTTACCCTTGTATTTGGGACATAGATGTTTAGAATTGAGACTTAATCTTGGTGGATTTTTTTTCTGTGATGAATATGTAATGTCCTTCCTGATGTTTTTTGATTGATTTTAGTTTGAAGTCTATTTTATTAGATATTAGGATAGCTACACCAACTTGTTTCTTAAGTCCATTTGACTGGAAAGGCTTTTCCCAGCCCTTTACTCTGAGGTAGTGTCTGTCTTTGAAGTTCAGGTGTGTTTCTTGTATGTGGCAGAAAGGTGGATTCTGTTTTTACATCCATTCTGTTAGCCTATATCCTTTTATAGGCGAATTGAGTCAATTGGTATTAAGAGATATTAATGACCAGTGATTGTTAATTCCTGTTAGTTTTAGGTGGTAGTGTTGTGTGTTTCCATTCTTTGGGATTTGTTGGTGTGGGATTATCTATTGCCTATATTTTCCTGGGTACATCTAACTTCCTTGGGTTGGATTTTTCCTTCTAGTGCTGTCTGTAGGGCTGGATTTGTGGATAGGTATTGTTTAAATCTGGTTTTATCAATCATGGAATATTTTGTTTACTCCATCTATGGTGATTGAAAGTTTTGCTGGGTATAATAGTCTGGGTTGGTCCCTTAGAGTCTGCATAACATCTGTCCAGGACCTTCTGGCTTTCATAGCCTCCATTGATAAGTTGGGTGTTATTCTGATTGTTCTGCCTTTAAATGTTACTTAGACTTTTTCCTTTGTAGCTCATAATATTTTTTTCTTTTTTCTGTATGTTTAGTTGATCATTATGTGTTGATGTGACTTCTTTTTTCTGGTCCAGTCTATTTGATGTTCTATAATCTTCTTGTCTCTTCATAGACATTTCATTCTTTAGGTTGGGAAAGTTTTCTTTTATGATTTTGTTGAATATATTTTCTGTGCCTTTGAGTTGGTATTCTCCTCCTTCTATCCCTATCATTCTTAGGTTTGACTTTTTTATGGTATCCCAGATTTCCTGGATGTTTTGTGTTATAACATTTTTGGCTTTAGTATTTTTTTGACTGATAAATCTATTTCCTCTATTGTATCATCCATGCCAGAGAGTCTCTCTTCCCTCTCTTGTTCTGTTGATTATGCTTGCATCTATAGTGCCTGTTCATTTACTCAGATTTTCTATTTCCAGAATTTTCCTCAGTTTATGTCTTCTTCATTGTTTCTTTCCAGGTCTTGAACTTTTTCATCTGTTTAATTGCTTCTTCTTGGTTTGCTTGGCCTTCTTTAAGGGATTTATTGATTTTTTTCCAATGTTCTGTTTGTCTTTTCCTCAATTTCTTTAAGTGAATTTTTCATTTCCTCTTTAAAGCCTCTATCATCATCTTAAATTCATTTTTAAGGTTTTTTCTTCTGCTTCTTCTACATGGGGATGTTCAGATTTGCTGATGTAGATCCACTAGGTTCTGGTGGTGCCATATTGCTCTTTATGTTGTGGAATATAGTGTTGCACTGGCATCTACCCATCTCTTCCTCCAATTGGTGCAAGTGGTTTCTGTGTCTCAGGGAGCTACTCTTGTTCCAGTTGGATCTCTTGGTCCAATCAGAGATGGCATAGTCAGTGTATAAGTTAGCAGCTGTGGTCTTGTAGAATGGCTGGATTTGGGGGATTGATTGGGTTTTGTAGTTTACATGGTTCAGTGTCAGGGGGTCAGGCCTTCCTGTAAGAGTCCTACCTGCTGGCCTCCAGCTGGGGCTGCAGTGGGTGGGGTATGGATGCACTGGTTGTATCACTAGGCCTAAAGCCTAAAGGCTGAGGTGATCAGCTAGGAGAACACCTCTTGGTCCAATCAGAGCTTGCAGAGTCTGTCACATTATTATATATTTAATGGATAAAATGTTACATGAATAGAACTTTTTATATGTATTAGGAATGTATGCCTCCCTTTATTGCAATGTTTGACTTATTTATGGTTTCTAGGAACAGACACACAATTGTTATGTGTCTTTTGATTATGTTTTGACAAATAAAGCTTGCTTGGAGTCAGAGTAGAGTTAGTCACTAGCCAACTGAAATTAACCATAAAAGTTTTGGAAGACTGAGGACACATAGGAGAGGAAGTAGTAAAGGTCAAAAGGGATCTGGCTCACTGTTTGGAGGAAGGAATGGAGCAGGTAGGAAGGACTTGCGGCTTCTCTGCTTCTCTGATCTTTCAGGTTCTTACTCCAATATCTGACTCCTGAATTTTTATTGATAAAGAATAATTAGAGCAATGCTTCATCTGGTACTCAACTTGAGGCATGAAAGTATAAGATAGCCACTTGGACCTGGCCTTGCAGCTGCCACCAGTGGTCATGGCCATGACCACCAGACACTCTGGGTTTTTCTTCTCTTGCCTCAAAACCTCTGAGTCTGGGATTTTTCTGTTATAACTCATCTACCACAGTCTCCACAGGCCCCAAACTTCAGAGGTGCCTGGGCTGTGGTTGGAGCTCTGCTTTCAGGAAGCTCTATGCACTAACTTCATACTACTCTCACATTCTCCTGTGTCAACCTTTCAGACAGCTGGTACCTTTGGTCCTTTTCTCTGTAGGTTGTGGGCTTCCTCTAGACTCCCTCCTCAGGGTACTGCCACACTATGTTAGCTGACTTAATACCCACTCAGCCTTCCATTGTTGTTGCAACCACCACATACTCCCAGCTCACAACTACACATGAGCAACTGCAGCTATGCTCAGCCAGGCTGCACACTGTCTTGGTTCTCACCCAGTCATGCTATGCAACTGCAGCCAGCCTCACACTTACTATCACCATCCTGAGATTTGGAAAGACAACTGGGACATCTTAAAGGGAGGAATGAGTTTAAAAATAAAAATGCAAGAGTTTTTCCCAAGTTAAAAATGAGAAACTTTACTACGCATAGATTTAGGGCTCTGTATAGTTTTTTAGTTCTACAATCGATAGTTTGAAAATGAAACAATTAAATAAAGGATTAATCAACTTAGCTGAGATTGACATAATGTCAATTATCAATTTGGTAATTCTTATTTTATCCCTAAAATGTTGTTTGATATCAGTGCCAAATAAAAAAAATTGACTGATAATATTAAATCTTTAAAAGACAGGCTAATAGAAATAAAAAAAATACTCACACACAGAGAGGTGTTTAGAAAAGAAGTTACTACACCAAGGCATTATGAAACTGAAGAGGAGCGGCCCAAGATTATTAGAAAACCAGCATTAATTTATCCAATTACCATTCAATAATAACCTCTGGATGATAGGCACCTCCAAAGCTATTCAAAAGTTAACTGAGAACCTATAGAAATGTTAGATTTGAAATATTTAAGGAAGCAATAGTTTCATATGGTATACATTCACCTTTTGTGAAGCAGATGTTAAATTCATAGTCTACATGGAAGAGAATTATTCCACAAGGCTTGAAAGGCTTAGTTAAGCAGTATTGGAATAAACTATCATATGCTTCTGGGAAAACTATTAAAAGATATTATAAAGAATAATCTCTAACCATTCAGGTTGTAAATAAACAGCTGCTAATCTTTCAAAGGTGTCAGCAGCCCTACCTTTAAAATGGTTAACTGACAAACCTGTCTGTGTAGAACAATGGCCTTTGACGTACGAACAATTACAGGCCTCAGAACTGCTGCCCCATGAGCAGCTAAATGCTCAACATATGTTAGAATTGACCAGTCCTTGGAATCCCCTTGTGTTTGTTATTAAAAAGAAATCTGGAAAATGGAGAATGGTAACGTATCTAAGAGCTATAAATAAAGTGAATCAACCAATGGGCTCTTTACATCCTGGAATTCCCTTGCCTTCTCGATTACCTAAAGGATGGTCTATTATAGTGATTGATTTGAAACATTGTTTTTTACTATACCTTTGCAAGAATAGGATAGAGAACAATTTCCCTTCACAGTGCCTACTTACAATACTTCTCAGCCTGTTCAAAGATATCAGTGGAAGGTTCTCCCACAAGGGATGTTAAACAGTCCCATGCTGTGCCAATATTTTGTACAACAGCCACTGGAAATAATTCCTAATTAGTCTCCTCAATCTATAATTTATCATTATATGGATGACATCTTATTTGCTATTCAAATATCTCAGAGAAAATGTTTGAAGAAGTAAAGAAAATTATGCCTTGTTGGAGATTACAAATTGCTCCTGGAAACATACAAAGAGGAGATTCTATTACTTACCTAGGATATAAAATAGGTTTACAAAAATTTCAACTCCAAAAGTTACACATCAGGAGAGATCAGTTGGAGACTCTTAATGACTTTCAAAAATTGCTGGGAGACATTAACTGGCTACAGCTCACAATTAGATTAACAACTCAAAAACTAAGTAATTTCTTCAAACCTTATAAGGTAACATGGATTTAATAGTCTAACAAAAATATCAGCTAAAGTTGAGAGAGAATTGGTTCTCATAGAAAAGAAATTGCAGGATGCATATGTGTATCAGCAGTAATAGACCCAGCAAAAATTGTAGTACATTTTACTAATGCTGAAATTTCCTCTTTATGGACAAAAAATGAACATTGACAAAGAGCTTTCAGTAATTTTGTGGGAGAGATTAACAACAAATATCTCAAAAGCAAGAGACTTTAATTTATAGAGTTGTTTTACATATTGAAGCTGCTGCACTTATTTCAAACCATTCAAATTAACTTTATTATTTATTCAATTACAAAAAATATCAGAAATAGAAATCATTCCATGTATATAACACATATTAGATCCCATATAGGTCTATCAGGCCCTCTAGTAGAAGGCAGTGATGAAATTGATCAATTATTGGTAGGAAATGTTCTAGAAGCCTCAGATTATCATAAGAAGTACCATATTAAGAGCAAAGGTTTGAAAAAAATTTTTCCATCACTTGGTAACAAGCCAAGGAAATTATAAATAAATGTCCTATTTGTTCTTTGTATAGCCAAACTCCACTATCTGCAGGAAGTAACTCAAAATGTACTTAAATAATTGAAATTTGGTAAATAGATGTGTTTCATTTTGCAGAGTTTATAAAATTAAAATATGTATACCATATGATAGATACATATTCAGGATTTCAATGGGGAACTGTTTTGAGTTCTGAAAAGGCTGATTCTGTAATTATATATCTATTAGAAGTTATGGCCATCATGGAAATACCTGTACAATTTAAGACTGACAATGCTCCAGCTTATGTCTCTAGTAAAATGAAACAGCTTTTTGCTTATTACAATATAAAGCATATTCCAGTACAGGTATAGCATACACTCTTAGAGGGCAAACAGTTATAGAAAGATCTAATTGAACTCTAAAACATATGCTTATTAAAGAGAAAGGGATAATAAAGACCCACAGAGATAGATTGCACAATGCTTTATTAACTTTAAATTTTCTAAATTCCAATGAGAAAGGAATAGCAGCTGCAGAGAGACACTGGATAATAGAAAAATAAAACTGTTGAATTAAATCAGGCTCTATATTTTAAAGATGTATTGACCTCAGAATGGAAACTAAGATATATATTATGTTGAGCAAGAGATTTTGCTTTTGTTTCCACAGGAGAAGAAAAGCTATTGTAGTTGGAGCTATCTCCAGTCCTGCCCGGGCCGCAGCCACTCAGACTCAAATAAACACACAGACACTTATATTATTTAAACTGTTTGGCCTAATGGCTCAGGCTTCTTGCTATCTAGTTCTTATATCTTAAATTAACCCATTTCTATAAATCTCTACCATGCCATGTGACTCATGGCTTACCGGTATCTTACATGTTGTTTCTCGTCACCGCGGCTGGCAGTGTCTCCTTACTCATCTTTCCTGTTCCCAGAATTCTCTTCCATGCTTGTCCCGCCTATACTTCCTGCCTGGCTACTGGCCAATCAGCATTTTATTTATCAATCAATCAGAGCAATGCATTCACAGCATCCCCAGCAAGCTATGGATACTATCAAATTGGATAAAGATTAGATTCAAACAAGAGAGACCTCTTGATTAGACAAGACAATAGTTCATCAAATAGTGTCACTGTTCTATCAACACTAACTTATAAGAATAGCAAATGCTTTTCATTTGATAAGATATCACTTTCTAAAAGGGAAAGTCCCCAAAGTCAGGGTTGGGTCTGAGTTTTGTTTCTGTCTTTCCAAGAGAATGAAGGCATCTAACTGAGTAGTCTGAAGACCACTACACAAATGAGACATCTGAAGCAGAAGGATGAGTCATCCAGAAAAAAATATCCCAAGTAGAAGAATAAATTGGCCTATTGGTATATCATATTTCCAACAGGAGAAAATTTCATCAGTTTTTCCAAGTGTTTGTTTTTGCTGTTCTCCACAATATTTTTGTAGTCCCAGTATGATTAAAAATTAAAGCTGGGCTTGGAGATGTACCATGGTTCTTTCCTTCTCTAAACTCAAGCATGCTTGTCAAAGTAAAATTCATAATCTGTTTCATGTCAGAAGAGCCACCTCATATGGGACAGAAGAAAAATCAAAATTAAAGGACTATTCTAGTGCCACTAATCTCATAATTTTTTGGTTTGATTTTGACTCCTTAAAACTTTTCTTAAGGTATAAATATTATCTCAAAATTTATAAGATTAATATATATATATATATATACATACATATATATTTAAACTTTTTGTCATGATATTAATGATTATATAGAGTACTAACTAATTCTAGAAAAAGGCTTCATATAGATTCCTTTACACGTTTTTGGGTTTGAGTCTCTATCAGGTAACTAGAAATTAAATTTGGAAAAATCATTTAATTTACATATATAATTTATCACACCAGAACAGGTCCTTTGCAGTTATTTTCTTAAGAGAATTACTAAATATAATGTTCATGGAATTGTTTTTTCTCTCCTGAGAAAGTATGAATATAAGATAGTTTTTAAGGATAAGAGATGAGGGGGAGTACACAAGAAACTTTGAGAAGAACTAATGCTTTCACATCAATGTTTCTTTATGTACTTTAATTTAATGTACATTTGTACTTGGTACATCTCCAAGCCCAAAAAATTATGAAAAACTGATGAAATTTTCTCCTGTTGGAAATATGATATACCAATAGGCCAATTTATTCTTCTACTTGGGATATTTTTTTCTGGATGACTCATCCTTACATTATGTACAAAATTTAATAAATTAGCACATCAAATGGATCTCTCTGATCATAGCATTTGCTTTGGGAGTGATCAAGGGACTCATAATTGTAACTAAATTGGCAATCTGCCTTTGAAAACATGTAAGAACTAAATTGTGGGATATTGGTATAAAAAACTGTAATGGAGTAGTGGCATATTACTAACAGATATTGGAATCTAAAGTCTAAACCTACAATGTTTAAGAAAGTAAAAATGTATCACCAATAAAATGGATAGTTTTTAAAATTTCTGTTTCAAGCTTCACATGGCATAATTGACACTAATCTGAAACTTTGGGTCACCCAAAGTCACACAGATGCCAGGGGTCTAGGCCACAACCTATGCCCATGCTGGTGTCTGAGGGCTGTGCCACCAGGGGTGTCATGGTAATTTGAGTGGCCTGCACTATCACCCAGGGCCATGGTGTTGTCTGGGCCAGGGCTGCTGCCAAGGGCCATGTCTGGGTGCTTGTCCCTATTGCAGCCAGGGCCTGAGTTGATGTCTAAGGCTCCGCTTACCACCAATTGCCAAATTGATGCCTGGGGTCTGGTCACCCACCTGAGACCATGTTGGTGTCTCAGGACCATGCTGCTGACAGGGCCACTCTGAAGTGGGTAGTCTGTGCTGCCACTTGGGGCCATGGTGACATCCCAGCCTGGGCTGCTGCCTGGGGACATGTCTAGGTCTGCAGCCCTTCACTGATCAGGGTTTGCGTTGACATCCAAGAGTGTTGCTTAACTGGTACTTCCTTGATAAATCTCAGGAGTTGCAAACATTAATAATGGCTATTGTGTGAATGTCAGCGATTGAGTCAGCACTATAAGAGGTCCTCAGACATTCAGGTTTTGCAGAAAGAATTTGAAGCACCGCTATTTTATATAGCCAAGATCATGGCAGTATTTTAATCCACCTACAGAGAAACAATCCTTTATACCATCGCCGTCATTCATTGATGGGTTCAGAAGGTCAAAGTTATTCATCTTAAGGAGTCAGGATACTTTATTGCTGCATTAGTGTTTCCAAACAGATGGAGGGCTAGATCCAATAAAGAGAAGAATCAACTACTTCTTCCAGTCTATGAAAAATTTTCAATAGGACTATTTGACATAAAATACCAGAATTTAGTAAATATGACTGATCTGGATTTCTGTTAGTTATTTGGCAGTGCATCTTGATTTTTTTTAAACCAGTGTTTTAGCGCAAAAGCTCTGCCTGCCTTCATGGATCCCCACAGACCAACTTGGTGACTCATCCAAATATATCAGAGAAGTAGCATTTTAGTTTTTTTCTGTTGCTGTTATACAATAACCCTCAAACACCATCGCTTCAAATTAACCTTGTCATATCACACCTATACTGAATATGATAATAATAATAATAATAATAATAATAATAATAATAATATTCCTTCTTGTTATGGCTGGTCTAACTGACTCCTTACACTTATACATACCAGGATTTCTTGCTTATAAAATGTTGCTGTTCACAGAGGACTAGATATTCTAAGATCAATTAACATAACCAAGACCATCCTCTCATAGACATGTCCACAGGACAACCTTATGCAAGCAATTTCCTACTGAGACTTTCCAGGTAGTTTTAGATTGTTTCAAGTTGACAATTAAACTAGCCAACACAAGTAGCAATGACCAGAAAAAAGGGATGTAACCAGGTGGTTATATAGGGAAAATGAGATTAAGAGATTAGATGATATCAAATTTGTCTATAATTTATAATAGCTCATAAGGACTCTGAGACTGTATACAAAAGTTACAGAGAGATGTGGTTTATACATACATAGCTGACAGAGCAAGTAGTTTTGGCCAGGCCAGTGGTCTGATTGATTAGTCTTTCCCTTTTGATTCTACACAAAAGGTTCTGAAGAAGTTGCTATGGTTGGAGCTACTGAGAGGAATGAGAGTACTCTCATGTGATCATTACTTCTGATCTTGATTGCAGCCTCATCCTGAAGGGTCTTTGCCTTTATTGGAATGTGAGCAAAGTATAGTATCAAGTCTCATAAAATACTTGCAGTTGTTTGTGTATACTCTTGATTCCTTGTCATAAAGACATTGATGGATTATCCCTGTCATTCCTTGAATACAAAGTAAGTGTAGGGGAGAGTGACTCAGGAAAGAAATATTAAAGGGCAACTCCAGGGACTCCTGTCCTCTTCTGATCTCTCTAGAACAAGAATAGGGTGCTAATTAACTAGAGTATTTTTTTTAATTAAACTGCTATTTCCAACAAGTCATGTAATATGTGCATGTCAATATAGAAAGGACATTTTTATATTGAGGCTGTGGAATTCCTCATTTATTATTTGTGTGTGTAAGGAGTGTATTTGTGCATATGTATAATCTGTGTATTTATACACGATCTATATGTATATGTAAGTGTACAATGTATTCCTGTGTAGGTGCAGCAGGGGAGTGAAGGCAATAGAAGGTGACTAGAGGTAACAGTCTCTGCCATCTGCCTTGTTTGAAGTAGGATCTGTTTCAGTGAATATTCTAGGCTAGAAATTTCTGGAGCTAATGTTGCTGCTACTGTCCCTTCAATCTCATTATAGACACACTGGGATTACAGACGTATACTACCACATCACATAGGCTTTCCATGGGTTCTAGGCATTTGAATTGAGATTCTCATACTTCCATAGCAAGTGCTTTATCAACTAACCATCTTCTGGCATATAATTAATTAATTATATTCCTTTTAAAAACAATGGTTTGAGGGGGAAATGAAATTGAGATGAAGCTCAAATTATTTGGTGAGTCAACAAACTCTTCAGAAAGAAGAGCAAATATCTCACATTATCCCCAAAGCTGAAAAATATGGCAGTGCTTAATCTGTGTCAAATGAAAAACTAATTAATGAAAACATGAATCATGAAATGCTAATTCATGAAAACACAGCACCGTGGATAAAATAAAGAAATGAGAATATCAATTAAAAAATAAAAGCCAAGGAATTAAGAACTTTAAGGATTAGATAGAATTTTCTAGAGTACAAGGAGTCCCTTTGAACCTGGAAGATGACCTGGTGTTGGTGACAGTCTTATTGGTTTCTGTGACTCTACACATGTACACGTTTGTGCTCTTATCTTTCTTTCAGATTCTCCTTTAGGACTGTTGAAGATAGATCTCTTAGAAGTTCTGTCTGGCCAATTTTATTTAATGTTTGTAATTTTAAGTTTTCATGATCTTCTCATATTTCTCTGTGACTAACATTTTGTCAATAAAGATTTTTACTGTAATTGTTATATCATTTCATGACACATATATGAGATTGCAATTGGTTTACTTTTTTTTCACATTTTAGCTTTTGGTTTTAAGTGAAATGTACTATATAGTAAAACACATTTAATAAATATATTGCAGATTTAAAAGAGACAATTATAAGAAAGCTCTACATCAAAAACTGTCTGGGTAACATATTTTCTATGCTTAAATCTCTAATGATCCTTCACTTAGCCTTAATATTAAAAAATCTTTCATTAACAATTTTCTCATTCTCAGTTCCGCATCCCACAAAATTATGTAGTTTCTGCTATATTTTATGCACTCAGCAAAGAGAAAATATTAACTGCATGCTAAAACAACTCAACTTAAGAAATGCATTGCTAAACATCATAAAACATTCATAGAGTATAATCTTTTAGATGGCTAGAAGTTCAATATAATTTATTGTTTTTTGATAAGTCTGTCAAAATGTCTAACACAATTATTACTTGTAATAAGAGAATGTTCAGCATAGAATATGTGAAAATATGCTCTTGTATATGTTGGCTAGAAATGATATGGACTTTGGCTTTAAAACTAGAATCTATATTTTGAAATGAGTATTGACTAATATTCCTCCTGTTTTTCATTGATATATTCAAGTTCTGATTTTGGTTTATTGCTTTCATCTAGAAATGAGAGAGAAAGGGAAAGAAAAAGCATAAGAAACACAGTAACAGAGAGAGAGAGAGAGACAGAGAGAGAGACAGAGAGAGAGAGACAGAGAGAGAGAGAGACAGAGAGAGAGAAACAGAGACAGAGACAGAGAGACAGAGACAGAGAGACAGAGACAGAGAGACAGAGACAGAGACAGAGACAGAGAGAGGAACAAAGACACAGAGACAGAGACACAAAGACAGACATAGAAAAGTGGGAGGATAGAGAAAGAGCACATCAAAAACGAAATCAGAAAGCATCATGTATAAGCAAAATACCTGTAAGGTTAAAGCATTATCAGGCAAAAACACCTCTAAAAATACTATGTAGTTCACCATGTGCTGTCCATGTACTGCTGGGCATGGAGCTGCCCTTCACTGTGGCATATACACATGTCAGGTGAGAGACTGTTGGTGTTTGGTTGGTTGGTTTTTCCTTTGTGAGCAGTTATCAATTGGAGATAGCCTCTGGGTTAAGGATTGGACTCGGGTCCACTTCCAGATACAGTTGTGGGACCCTATCTGGCTTAGATGTATGCAGGCCCTGTGCATGTTGCCCTAGTCTATATGAGTCCGTATGTGTGTCATTCTGGTTGTGTCTGGCAGGTATTGTTTGCTTGCTGTCTTCCATCCCTTTGGCTCTCATTACCTCCTTCTTCCCAGAGTTCCCTGAGCCCCGAGGGAGGATTTTTGATGGAGACATCCCATTTAGTACTGAGTGCTCCACGGTCTGTTATTCTCTGAACATTGTCTCTGAATTTTTTGAACAGTGTTTCACTATAGTATACTTTTAAAGAAAAATAGAGAGTGGAATGTATGCATGGTCTCTTGATGCCTTAGGATAGGACAGATTAGAAGGGAATGCAAATGGAGAAGGAATTCAATGATAGCACTTCTAGATAGCAGAGAGGCTAGAAGAGGAGAAAACACTGGAAATAAATTTGGACACATGATTCAGTATTTACTGTTAATCCACACTAATAACCGTGTTTGAATGTGACAAGTGAGAAACTTGAGTGAATTATTGTTTTTTTGCAGCCTTATTGACAGGTTTTAAAAATTGATTTATATTTGAAATATACCCACTCACATAACTGCTTTATTAAATATGTAGTTTTGTTTGTTTTAATTTACATTTTAAGAACATATTATCATCCTTGTTTTTCATTATATATCAGAGTGAAAATTCACATATATAATATGCAATATGGTGTCAACCCATTTGACCTTATTGACAAAAGTGGGTTATTTAAAATAAAGGAGAAGCCTGTGTTACTTAAATATCTCATTTAAATTTAGAAAACAGGAGCAAGAATTGTTGAGACCAAGGTTAGATAAAGCACAGGGACAAATAGCCAAATGAATAGAAACACATGAACTATGAACCAATGGCTGAGGGGCCCCCAACTAGATCAGGCCTTCTGAATGGGTGAGACAGTTGATTGGCTTGATCTGTTTGGGAGGCATCCAGGCAATGGGACCGGGTCCTGTGCTCATTGCATGAGTTGGCTGTTTAAAACCTGGGGCTTATGCAGGGTCGCTTGGCTCGGCCTGGGAGGAGGGGACTGGCCCTGCCTGGACTGAGTCTACCAGGTTGATCTCAGTCCTCGGGGGAGGCTTTGCCCTGGAGGAGATGGGAATGGGGGGATGGGCCGGGGGGAAGGGGAGGGGGCGGGACGGGGGAGAACAAGGGAATCCGTGGTTGATATGTAGAACTGAATGGTATTGTAAAATAAAAGAAAAGAAAACAGAGCATGTGTGTGTGTGTGTGGGGGTCATCTCTGACAGTTGACATGTCCTGAGAGGATGTAAGGAGTATGTGAGGGAAGGATAGAGCCAGGCTGTGGTGGTGGCAAGAATCTTAGCCCAATGGACTAGCAGCCAGAGTGTTTCTTCAGAATTCAGTAAGCAGGGATACATTCATGTTCTTCCAAAACATAGATTATATCAATTTTGTTTTTGGACATATGTTTCACGTTCTCTTGCATATCTTTTAGTCATCATTGATAAACTGTGACAGAATAGAATTATCTTTTACAACCATTTTCCCTCAAGTTTAATCATCATGAATAAAGTTATCTTTTATAACCATTTTTACTCATTAACCCCACAATCCAAATTTTAAGAATCTAGAGGCATATGACAACCTGTTCTCAGGCTAGTAGCTTTTGTGGCTTCAAGTATGATAGACCAATACAAAATCTGCAAGCAGACTGAACAGTTTGCCAAGTCCCAAGCAGTGTATTATTAGCTTTTAATGGTCAGAGAATCTATTGTCATTACCCTCCCCCTCCAAAAAAAATCCTCTGGCCAAAGCTGCTGCAGTTATTATTCAAATTCTGGCATAATGCAATGTTTACATTTTTATTATATATAGATATATACATATACATACATACATACACACACACGTGTGTGTGTGTGTGTGTGTGTGTGTGTGTGTGTGTGTGTGTGTGTGTGTATGTATGTTTTTTTGGAACAAGGTTTCTCTGTGTAGTTTTGGTGCCTGTCCTGGATCTCGCTCTGTAGACAAGGCTGTCCTTGAACTTGCTTGGTTCTGCCTCCCGAGTGCTGGGATTAAAGGCATGTGTCACTGCCACCCTGCTCTACATTTTATATCTTTATAGAATTTGTTTATATATCTAATACTTGCATTCTGTTGATCTTTGGTCATATGATATCACAATGACTCTGCATGAGCTAACTTTTCTAAGAAAGGGAGGTTCTGACATCTCATTTTTTAAAAATCATCTTTCTACATCATTCTTTGTTCATCAACGTAAGTCTCTGTGTAGGGCAGAGGTAACTGAAGCTAATCTAACTTTGTTGATGTATATACCATGTAATCGCCTGAATGTACAGTGGGAAGAGGCTTGCAATCTGATTTGTGGCCAGCTCCTCTAGCTCATCTTGCTGAACTTTTAAAATTTACTTTGTTTTGATTATTTTGTCCCTGATTAAGTGCAGGGACAGATGTTTTAAAAATATCTCATAGCCTCAAAAAGAGACCTCTGACTTCTTTACGTGTGTAACAACCTCCAAGGTGTAAGGAAGACCTTCGAGTAAATAAGGATATCTCCCTGAAAGTGGGAGGGATAATATGTTTAGGACTTTCCCGGGGAATCTTAAAAGCAGTACTCCTCGGAGAAGGCATAAATTATTCATAAGAAATTTTTCATAAATCCAGTATCCCCAAATTGTGCAAATATTAAATATCCCCCAAGTATGCAACAGGCAGAGATCAAAATCAAAAGTGGCATGGCCGTCATCATGCTGCTCAGCTTTGCTGGATCTTTGTTAAGCAGCTGTGCAGGCATTATGACTTTTGCCATTCCCATGAGATATGACTGTGTCCCAGAGTCCAACCCAGTCATAAAATACTTCAATATAACAGTATGCTATTTTGAACATTATATGCTACAAAAAGCACACATTCATATTTTTGTATTTTCATAATATTTGTTTCTTCAGGTTCCTTTGATTTTTGGCTAATTGGTATACTACAATAATGGATCTATATGATGATGTTATAGATGTTAAAATCTCAGTCAAAACATCTATAAACCCTGTTTCCTGTTCCATCAGCATGTGAAGAGGAGGAAGTAACAGCTACACACTCCCATGCTTTTCCATGATCATGAACTATACAACTGCAAACTAAGAGCCCAAACCAGCCAGCCCTCCTTTAGATTGCTTCCTGTGAGATATTTTGCCACATGACAAGTAACCAACACAGAAACTTGGTACCAAATTTGGAGCTGTTGCTGTGATAAGCCCAGTCACATGACTTAGACCTTTGGAACATCATTGTGGGAGATAAGAGTCTGCAGCTCTGGGGTAGAGAGACCCAGAGTCTTATAATCAGAGCTTACTGGGCATTCTGGTGGGAGTACAGAAGACTAAATGCTGACAGAAATGCACACAGTAAAGGCTAGGATGTTAAAGTTTCAGTGGGGAATACAAACTCTATCCGGGTAAGCTACCATCTGTTTTGTATTTTATTCTGGAAAACAATATGCCGAATCCTGCCCATGTCCTAAAGATTTGAGTGACACTGAATTAAAAAGGTAATGCACTAAAATTTTTGTTAGAGGAAACTCAAGAAAGCATAAGATCTAGCATGGGGCAAAGTTGCTAGTCACTGCTCATCTTTGACACAGCAGAAAAATATTTAGTTTGATGAGGAGAAGGAACAAGTGGGCCGAAGTTATAGTCCAGACTGCTGTTGACAAAGTCAAAGAAATTGGTAAAGAGATTAATACCATTTTTTTTAAAAAGCAGAATAATGGGAGAGATCTTGGAGAGCTTCGGGGTGTTCCTGTATATATTCATTTGGAAGTAGAGTATTGCCTGCGTAGATAAGATTTTGAGAGTAACTTTCTGCAAACCGGCTGCATAAGGAAGCATTCTTCTAAGTTAAGTGAAGAAGAAACATACAGACCACTGAATCTGTGCTCCTTAGTTCCAGGCACAAGCTGACAGCATAATTTGCATCAATGTCCACAGACTTTCAGGTATTTAGTCATGAAGTCTGAAGCAGTAATTAGCCAAAGAGGCTTGCCGAAGGTTCTGAAATAGCGTTGAAGCCAACCAATATGTAGCAGTGCTGGGTTAGATTTTTGTAGCATGCCATGAAACTGTACAGGCTGAGTCTAAGGTCAATGGACATCTTAGGATGTTGAACATGAGAGAAACATGGGTGTTAATTTAATAAAGCAGAAAAGAAGAACAGCTAACTCAAGAGAAGGCCACAATTGCCACAAGTAACAGGACCAGCAGGATGGAGACACAGGTCTCTGAGCCCTATATGGTGCCATCACAAGTCCCAGATACACAACACGGTGTGTCTTGGTTTATTGTTGTCCTGCTGAATTTTGGTTCGATCTCTCATTGCTATTTTCCAATTCCTCCCATTTGAATAGAATGTTTGCCCTATGCTTATTTATATGGAAAGTGTATAATTTCATTTTGATTTTTACAGGGGCTTACAGTTAAGAGATTGTTTTGAGTCTTAACCAGTAGCCAGGCAGGAAGTATAGTATAGACAGGAATAAGCAGAGAGGAGAATTCTGGGAAGGGAAGGCTGAGTCAGGAGATGCTGCCAGCCTCTGCCTCCATGAGAAGTAAGATGTAAAGATACCTGTAAGCCACAAGCCATGTAGCAAGGTATAGATTTATAGAAAAGGGTTAATTTAAGAGATAAGAACTAGATAGCAAGAAGCCTGCCACGGCCATACAGTTTATAACTAATATAAGTCTCTGTGTGTTTGCTTGGGTCTGAGTGGCTGCAGGAACCAGGTAGACACAGGAAAACTCCAACTACATATGTACCTATGGGAGTAGTAATCAATGTACAGTTTGTATGAACAATGGTCCCACAAATCCATGCCTTTGGATACTTACACTTCAATTGTTGATGCTGTTTTGGGAAACTATGGATCCCTTCATGAGGAGGATCTAATCAGAGAAAATTTGTCACTGGCATAGAGGAGACCATAAGTTTTCAAGACTATCTAATTTGTGGCTCTTAGAGACATGCTTAAGAAGCCTATGGCCCCTGCTTCCACATCCAGGAACTGTTTCTACTTCTGCCAGTCACGATGAAAAATGGATTAACACTATAAACTGTAAGCAAGCCCCTGATTACATGCTTTCTTTTATGAGAGTTGCTTTGATCATGTTGTCTTTTCATAGCAATAGAACAATAAGGAAGACAGAATTGATAAGTGGAGTATGGTGAGTCAGCTTAGCAGGTAAAAACACTTGCCACTAATCTTGATAACAGGAGTTTGATCTCCAGAATCGGCATGGTAAAAGGATGGAAAGAAGGAACCACTACACAGGAAACCATGACATACTTATGACCAATATACATACATATGTAAGTAAATAAATAATATAAAAATACCTAATGGTGGAAATGAGAAGGCTATAATAATAATACTCAATGAAGTCCAGTAGAGTTTAATAGAATGTGAAATAAGAAAAAAAAAACCTTGCATATTGACTTTCTTTGAATTCTTTCCAGTATTCAGTGTTCTGAATACTAAATGAGGAAGGAGGTATGATTTTTTTGTCTCTAGGGAAATTGTTTAACTTTGCTTATGAGAAGTGTTGGTGTTTCCTACTTTTCTTTTTACTTCTTTTGCTTTATTTCAACATTCACAATAAAATATAATTGCATTTTACTCCCTGAAGCAGAAAAGAAGACCTGTGTTGTGTTTTTCATCATTTACACTAAACTTTTTAAAAATCTTATTTAAAAAGATGAAACCTAGAGAAAAATCTAAAAGATAAACATAAATATTAGTTCCCAAAGTGAAGTAGCAAAAGATGTATCTACACTTTCAAAGGCTTATAAGAAAGTGTAATAAATATAATTTTGAAATTTGCAAAATATCTGCCATCAAATGAGAATAATTTAGGTGTGGAAAAGAAAAATTTTGTCACATGATTGAGCAAACATTTCTCAGTATATATTCAGTACATACTGAAATGTCACTCATTTTATTACCACAAATAAAGAAATTATCTGAAATATTAAAAATTTTGGAAATAACTAATTTTTACAAATATACCTTTGTACATGCAAATTAAGGGACTGAGGAACTTTATTCAGCAAGCCTTTATTGATGTTTAGCTTTGTTTAAGGCACCAATCTTGCCAATAGGGAGGAAGTGATAAGCAAGATCACTATCAAGTTTGAGGAATCATTCATCTTAGTTTCAGATGGCTGTAACTACCCACTTTACATCTCTCCTGGAGCCTTTAATATGTATTTTGTTTTTTATTTCTTACTTTTAAGACTTATTTTCATTTTATGTGTATGAGTTTTTAACTGCATATTTGTCTGTGAATCACATGCATGAAGTGCCCATGGAGGTAAGAAGAGAGAGACAGATGCCCTAGAAGTGGAGTTACAGACGATTGTGAGCTGCTGTGTAGGGACTGGGACTGGGGCCCAGCTCTTCTTGAAGAGCAGCAGTGTTCTTAACTGCTGAGCTACCTCTCTAGCCCTCTGGTAGACACTATAAATATGATGCATACTAACAATGATTTTCTCCATCCAAATCATACTTTAAAATTCACAGTTCAAGCCTTAAAGGAAATTAAAGTTTTTTTTGTATTAGCTCCATTTCTTTATACCAATACAATCCATAATGTATTTCAAAATATACATTTTAAGACTTCCACTGCTACTTTGTTGATTCATAAAACTATCTTTGAATGTAAAAGTTGAATGTACAGCCTTGAATAAAACAGTTGCCTCAGTCACTTCATGGCTTCTGCTTTGGCTCCACTGGAATTTCTTCCCTGAGGAACACTCAGGGCTGTCTTTCAAGAATACTGGTGTATTCATTTCACTTTACTGCCTAAAACCACATACTGATTTCACCTGACTCAGCTTGTTTGGTCAGGAATGAACTTCAAGACTGACTGTGTGCTCTGTCTTATTCAAATTTGTCTTTGTTTTATCCTCAATAGAAAATAACATTCCCACGTGCATTCACTAGTTTGCATCTTTTACACTGTTGAAGCCTCTATTTAAATTCACTTTTTACAACACTTTTTCAAATATAAAAGAAGCCATCACTCACCTTACTCTCCCACAGTTCCCTACAAACCAGATACTCTCTACCACAACCCCATGTTTAATATCTCTCTTCAGTAATTACTACTATTTGAACATGTTTAAATCCTAGTTGCCTATTTAAATTTGCCCTTTTATCCTGAGTGAAGGGTAAGACTATAGAGAACAATGGCTTGGTGATGTTCTTCAAAATTTTTCATTCTGTACATCAAATAGTATTTACCATACTATGAACATTCAATAGATTCATAATAAATATACATGAAAACCAAAAAGACAGTAATGTTCTTTAGATTTAGTTCAATTGTTTTCTCTCAAAAACTACATTGATGAAATGTTAGACCCTAGATAATATTTCTGATAGTACTAAATAGTAAAACACAAGGTAAGCATGAATGTACTAATAGAAACATTCTAGTAGATATGTACACACACACACACACACACACACACACACACACATATACACACAGATATATGATATATATATATATATATATATATATATATATGAGAACTAAAGGGAAATAGAAAGCTAGAGAGCATTAATATAGAATAGAAATTCTATTTAAAGTGGCCTGAGAGTTTGTAAGGAAGAAACATTTGATCCAGAATTGGAAAAGTGAGGTGAACCAGCAAGAGAGGAGTATTTCAGAACAGGGTGATAATAAGTAAATTATTATCTGAATGGAGTGTGTTTGACTTGTTTGAAAAGGGTTCTGAGTTCAGTATAGCTGCACTCTTCAGAAGAATAAAAATGGTAGCATACGTGAAGTAGGACACAGGAAAAAAATGTTCCAAAATGACTAGGCCATTTATGATGAATTTTTACAACATAGTAGTGACATCAATTGCTTTGAAAATCCAGGATGCAAGAATAAATGTAGAAAGTGTGTGTGTGTGGTGGGGGGAAGCTATTCTTACAAGCCCTGTGATCTATGTCAGTGAAAGGAGTAAAGCAGCCGCTATGAAAATGCTGTTGCGTTTTTAAAAATACTTTTAGTTACTTGAGAACCTTACACTTATTTTCTGCATATATGATACCCCCACCTTTCCTCCCCCCACTTTAAATGCTTCCATTTCCACCTCCCTCCCAAACTCATGATCTCTATTTTAATCATTATTGTCACACACACACACACACACACACACACACACACACACACACACCAGAGCAACCTATAAGTGATATGACTTCATCCATGGACCATAGAAAAAGGAGAATGTTGCAGTCAGTCAGATTAGTGAATCACTTTTAGTGATGAATGTAGGTGTAGATGTAGAATGCAGATGCCCAGCCAAGTGCTTTTTGTGTCTGTCTTGCAGTCTAGAAGTGTAGCCAGGCCTATACTATATACTAAAGACCACTAGAAAAAAAAATCAAGATTTATTATTTAAATCCTTCCCAAATATGTGCTATAAATTAAACATATAAGTTTTATATATTCAAAATTCATATATTAAACTACTGTTACAATGAATTAACCAAAGATTCTAGCTTTTGAGTCACCTTATTTAACACCCCCCAACACACACACACACACACACACACACACACACACACACAC
>CABHPR010152416.1:0-38186 GCA_902168415.1 Peromyscus melanophrys | reverse complement strand
TCTCTCTCTCTCTCTCTCTCTCTCTCTCTCTCTCTCTTACTTTCTTGTTTTTTATTGTTTCTGTTTTTCTAGACAGGGTTTCACTGTGTAGCCCTGGATATCCTGGAACTCACTCTGTAGACTAGGCTGGACTCAAACTCACAGAGATCTGCCTTCCTCTGCCTCCAGTGGGCTGGGGTTAAAGCTGTGTGCCACCACTGCCTGGCCTTTCTCCCTTACATATTCATGACCTCTTATTTTGTTGTTGTTAATATATTCATATAGCTGTGTATAAACATATCCATACAAATGTTTGTATATATTCATAAATATATAAATGCAACTGTCTCTGTCTTTATAATGTTATTTGTATATATAAATTTTGAGGATTATTTGATTTTTGCATAATCATATTTGAGTTCCCTAGAGGAAAAGACCTTATGGAGTGTGAGTGGAGGGGGATAGGATTTCTTATAATGTCTTACAGGTGGTGATTCAGTTATTCCAACAATTACTATCTACCAATGGAAGTTCCAAGAATATAGTAATTTTTCAGTCCACAAAACTGAATATTTCACCTGGTCTTTATGTAGTATATGCCAGAATCCCAAAGATTAGATCTGGTTCTAATGCCAGTGAAGAAATGGACTTGTCAGCAGGAACTAGTGCAATGGCAAGGAGGCAAAGACAGACAGCTTCTTTCTTACTAGTTCTTTATCTAAGCTGGCCCCAGGATGTGTATCCCAGATAATAGATGGATCTTCCAATCTTCCAAACTCAAAGATCTAGATTAAAGGTGGATTTCCTACTTCAAAATGTCTGGATTAAAAGTGAGTCTTTCTACTTCAAATCATTTAATTAGGAAAACATACCTCAGAGGTGTACCCAACCACTTGGGCTTTAGTTAATTCAAGATGGAGCCAGGTTGACTGTCAAGAATAACCATTCCAATAGCCAATGGGTGTGCTCTTCTTTAGGGAAGATGATTTTAATTGTTCTCAGCCCACTGACCTTTGTTTTCAAATCTTTTTCTCCCTCTTAAGCCTTAAGATTTATTCCCCTTATTTTTTCTGGAGGAACAGAAGTCTCTATTAGCTTTGTAACCTTGCTTCTTTTAAGGTGTTGCCAAACTGCTGAAGCATTATTAACTCCCCTAATAAAGCTCTCACTTGAAGGATAATTTGTCTCAAAACCTCTCTCTGGAGCCTACTTCTTTCTCTCCTTCCTTAAAATCTAACATCATTCAATCACTATAAAAATTCCACAGCCAGACACTCAGCGTAAGAGATTTTGGGACTCTCAGTACTAGATGGGAAGTCTCCATCAAATCTCTCCCCTAAGGGCTCAGGGAACTGCTCAGAAGAGGAAGCTGAAAGAATTTTAAGAGCCAGAAGAGATGCAGGATACCAAGAAAACAGGGCCCTCTAAACCTACGAGATTGATGCACATACAAACTCAAAGACATTGAGGCAACATGCAGAGGGCCTGTAGGGATCTGCACTAGTTGGAGTCTTAGAGCTGGGAGAAGTGGACACATGCCTCCATCCCTAACCCAGAAGCTATCTCCAATTGATAAGCACTTGCAAATGAAAACTTAATTTCCCCAAGGGAGTCTCATTGGGGAAACAAATTATTCTTTAATGTAGGCTTTAATGGATGCCCAGTGGTAGATGGTCAACAGAAAATGAACTCAATGGCATCTTCAGTTGTTGCTTGTTTATACTGTTCTGTCAGGTCTCTTCCTTCTTTAAATTCTATTTTATTATTAATTTTAATTTTATTGAAAAATATATATAATCTATGATGAGTTAGTTTTTATTTAATCATATTTTATTTTATTATTATCCCATAAAAGCATGTTTGTTTTCTAATGAGAGGCAGAAAGGGGATGTATCCAAATAGGAGGGTAAGTGGGGAGACCTGGGAGAAGTAAAGGGAGGTGAAACCATAATTGGAATATATTATATGAGAATAAAAGTCTGTATTCAATGAAAGGAAAAAATAGAAGTCAGTAATATGGAAAAATGTTTAAATATACCAAATAAGTGTCCCGGCCTGCGGGATCTTCAGCAGAGACACTAGAAGGGGGAATGGCGGATGAAAGGGACAAGAGACACAAAGAATTGACAGCAAGACAGTATTCTGATCAAGCTGCAAAATTTTATTTTTCTCAGGTGGGTTTTATAGAAGCAGACCAAGAAACTTTCTTAGGGAAAAGATCAGGGGACTGTTGAGTTGCCAAGCAACCCAACCAAGCAATCTAACCACAAAACATTGTTACTAATGGTCACTGTAGCAGAAAGATAAGGAAATGTTAAGTTATTTTCTAATAACTCAGGACTTGTTCAGGCATGTCAAAAGTTTCTGGTTAGTGGCTCAATACTGGACAACAGAAACTTAACTCAGGCAGGCAATATGGCATGGCTCTTACAATTGTCCTCAGCAAATAAGGCCATTTTTTTTTCATTTAAACATAACTTGAAAACTTGGATTCTTCTGGTCTTTCAACTTGGAGTCTCCAAGCTGGAATGTGACCATCAGTTCTTTTATTTCTAAAAGTCCTATACTTTGGTTACAGCTGCACTCCACTGACAGATGATGATACCTGTCAGTATGACTACAAAATTAAATTCTTTATGAACTCTCTCTCCCTCTCTCCCTTCCTCCCTCCCTCTTTCTCACTGTGTGGGTCTAACACACTTTCTTATTCAATACATCTGCAATGCTAACATTTTTCTTTGAACAAATTGGTGTTGTATATCCATCTATCTATCCATCAATAATTCATTGGCCATTTGTTTGATTGATTTCTCAAGAGAATCCTAAGTAATATGAACATTTGTCCAAAGAATTAACACTGCTACACATGTTCTTTTATTTTCCTTTGTACTCATCCATTGCCCAGTAAACTGTCAATAGTTCAACTCAAAATTCTTAGAATAACATAATTACTTCTGTTTATACAACATAATTTTGTATAACTTATTCTAAATTGTCAAGGATAATATCTCATATTTTAATGTACTCTGTTGTGTGATATTTTGTTTGAATTCTGAAAAAATAAAGCTTTCTTGGAGTCAGAGGCCAGAGCTGGACAATAGTTAACCATAGAGATCTGGAGGTCTGTACAGAAAAGAAACAGGAAGTGATGAGGCAGGGAAGAGACAGTGTCTTGGCCCTTTTGGAATGAGGAATGGAAGAGGTAGGAAGTCATTGGTGGCCGGTTTTTATTAATGAGATCACTTAGGTTTATGTGTAATCTGGTGCCCAAAGTAGGGTCAAAATTTCCACACAAAGCCTGAGATAGCTTTGAAAAGAATTCTGAACATGCAAAAACATAGTCAAACATGGCTTCTTGGTAATCACCTTTTCTCTGATGGGGTCTGTTTGCTGGCAGAAAGCAGAGGCACAGTTCTTCTTAGAGATGGTTTCCTGGATTAGTGTTAATGGCAAAAATGGCTTGGTTCTTTTAAGAGACCCTGATGAAGAATACTTGGATGGGGTCTGTGAGCAGCAGGTTGTGGTGTGCTGCTCAGTGGCAGCATGGACTCAGAAGCTTCCTAGGGTTGGGGTGGAAACATGTCTCTCCTCAGTGTCTCTGCCTTGAAGCTGTGCTCTTAGGGAACCAGGCAGGGCATAGCCTGCTGCCAAGGCAGAGTTGGAGATCCTATGTTTGCCACTTATCAGTTTAAAGATTTATGTGGTCAGAAAAAGATATAGCTATATAGTAAAGACAGATTCAGACAAAAAAAAAAAAACAAACTCTAAATGGTTTACAGTGTGTTAAGAAATATACATAGGCTTGGGAGGAAAGAAGTGAAAGAGTATGTACAGTCTTAGATTAAAAATATAGTTTTAAAATAATAAAGTCCCAGAAAAAGGAATAGAGTAATAAAAAATATGAAAAAAGGCATGTAATGATGGAAAATATGCATAGAGTCTGGATACTGTATGTTATTCAGTTGTCTTTGAATTGTTTGACTGCTGAGGAAGACAAAAACCTGCTAAGAGACATTTGATTATAAATGTTGCTGGATTAATCAAAACTATATATTATTTTAAAATATCTTAACTTCAAAATATAAGACAAAGGTTTTTAATTTGGGAAAGAGGTTCTGTTTTTATTTCCACAGGAAATGAGAGGCCATGAATTTATTTTGGATTAAGAAAAATCAGGTTTGATTGAAGATGATCCCCTGAAAAATCTCTGATGGGAATGGATGGCCCAGGTCATCCAACATTTCAGAACACATTGGGTGCAGTTTCCTCTCAGTTCTTCACCCAGAACAGTTTCAAGGCGGCTGGCTGAGATGATCCAACTTCAGAGAATATTCTAGCTAATACTTAACAATTATCCTGATTTTCTCAAAGTCTCCCCAAAGATTACCAGCACCACCAGTCAGCAGGAAGTAGTCTAGATAACTATGCCCAAATTACAAAAAAGAAAAAAAAAAAGGGTTATGGATGTTTATTAACATTTAAGGTGGGTTGTTTACAAGTTGTTATGGATAATGGTCAGGTGAAAAGCTAAACCAAGGAGATTAGATTCAAGGATCTTGTTCTGAAAAGAAAAGGGGGAATACCAAAATAATAAGATAAAAGGGTAGATTACTGAATCTACTTTACTAAAAAAATTACTATTAATCTTACATATTTTACATTGGTATGGAATATATATATTTCTACTCTTGTTTAAGATATAATGTTCATGCATCTCTGAAAAATGTGTAATTAAGAAATACAGATTAATAGTCATCTCTAATGGTCAAACATATTCATGTTAGTTAGATTTTCTAGGTATACAGGGATATATTTCGGAGAGATAGATAATCTTCAAACACTTCAAAGACCTATGGAATATGGCATTTAAAATATTTTAATAACTTAGGCTTATAATGACAAGGAGACACATCTACTCCTGGCAGCACCAATGAACTCCAGAGGAGATGACTGGCATCGAAGAAACTCTGTATGGAATTTGTTTTCTTTATGGCAAAAGCTAGCCATGTGGGCAAAGAAACTGCCCTTGTCTCAACTGCTGACCGTTACTTTCCAAACTGAACCAACAGGACACAAAAAAAGTGACTTGGTAAACTTTGCCAAAAAAGGTAAGAGAGTAATTCAAAGGTACTTCAAAAGTACTTCACAGGAAAATCTATCAGACATGCTAGGCCTGTAGGCCAAAGTTGAATCCTCCAACATTGCAGAGGAAATTTGGATGAATATCCAAACAGTTTGATGTCCCTGTCATTAGGCAACATTTCACCCTTCTGCAGTCTTTGATGGAGTTGAAGAATAAATAGTCATAATTATAGTTTTCTTTGTGAACAAATTCAGAAAATAAACTCACAAAAGAGGTGTAAGGTTGTAGAAGGTTAAGAGACATAAAAAGATTGTTTTTGCTTGGTAATGTAAGTTAGTATAGAAAGTGAATTAGGTACAACATTTTGGACTCACTAAGATAGGATAGATAATGGAGTATTTTCTCTGAATTTGTTAATTGTCAATGGACTAGGCATTGCTAATGTAATTATTGCCTGTACGTATTTGTTTATATATAGTATTGTACTTATTGTATATAGTTTTTTCTGTTAGTTAAAACCTTTACTTTTTATTTAGACAAAAAGGGGGAAGTGTTGTGTGATATTTTGCTCGGGTTTGGACAAATAAAGCTTGCTTGGAGTCAGAGGTCAGAACTAGCCACTAGTTAACTGTAGAGGTCTATAGGTCTGTAGAGAGAGGAAACAGGAAGTGATAAGGCAGGACAGAGATAGGATCTCAGCCCTTTTTGAATGAGGAATGAAAGAGATAGGAAGTCACTGGTGGCTGCTCCCCTGTTTTTCTGATCTTTTTGGTTCTTACCCTGATATCTGACTCCTGGGTTTTATTGATAAGATTAATTAGGTTTATATATCAATATTCTAATGTATTTCTCTAGTTTTTCTTATAATAATACAATATTAGCCTTTATATTATAATATACAAAGGGTAAAATATGAAGAGTTTTGTATCCATAAAATTGCATGTTATTTTTGAATAATATGTATTCCGAAATTATAGAATAATCCTCATAGCTAGTTTAAAGGCTTCACAAGGTGATTTTTGATGACTTCCAAGAATCTGATTCATAGTCCATTCTTTTTAGATTTGGGGCATATACTAAAATTCAGTTATTAATCTCAAATCCTTAGTACAGTACATAGAAACTTCTTTTATTTATAAATGTGGTGCATATTTAATTTGAACTGTTTAATTGTTCACTGAATAATGTTGGCACTGAAGAGATACAGTGAATAAGATATAACATCTACTCTACATTCAGAAACTTCACTGTTGCTTTGAAAATTTTATGTCTAGCATTTCTGAAATGGCTTAAATCCTCAAACACTTGAAGACTATAGATGTAAGTGACAATGGCTCAAATATAACACCATAAAAATATGTTGAACTACATTATCTTTTTAAAATTTGAAGTGGCATAGTTCACTTGAATATCTTGAATAAGATTTTAAAAGTTATCTTGATTAGCCTTGATTTGTTATAGCAATTTCCATAAAAATACCTTCTAAAGGCATTTATTTGAAGCTATGTTTCTTCAATTACTTCCATATAAGTATACTTTAAACCTTTCTTCTCAATATCAAAAGCATCTAGGAGATTCAAATTTTCAAAGCATGTAGAGTATGAAGTGTAAATATTTCTGAACTTTTTAGATTCAGAGACATAATATGCCAGATGACGTTGATGTACCAACTGGTAGGCTCTCCGGGGAATAAACTAACAGTTGGAAAGTAGCCATCCTATGAGGAGTGTCCAAGTGGAGAGACACTGGTTTACACAGTAAACAAAAAGCAAACAGAAGGAGAAAGAAACTAGATTTCATTCTTGTGGGCTCATTAACAGCAGAAAGTACCCAATTTTAAGTGCTAACTGAGTTACAAGGCTCAAGACTAAGAGGAAACCACAGGAAATAAACACAGTACTTTCAATACAAGACAACACACCCACCGGGGTAAAGAAGAGATGAGGAGTAAAGAGAGCAGATATGCCAGCGGAGGACAGAGAAGTCATTAAAAGTGACCATCACAAACAGACATAATGACTTAATTTACACTCTATACGTCACCAGGCAGATTTGCAGTGCCCTCAGATAAGAATCTTATTTCTGGATTTCATATAGCTTCCAGGAAAATGTGGGTCATTAAACTGGTGAAGTAAGAGAAAAAAACAATCTCCAAAACTAATAAAAACATTTTAAATCATGAGTCAGACGCTAGGTGGCTTTGGGAGCCAAATTCCCTCAGGGAAAACCTTCTGTGAGAATTCAAGGGAAGTAGAAACAGACTATCCTTTAAGACCTGGCTAGTGCAATCCCGTTAGCTTGGAGATAAACACTTTGAATCAACACAGGAGAGGGTTCTAACTGTGAAAATCTGGTCTGAGCCACAGGGGAGAATGAGATGTAAGGCAAGCCAAGGAAAGCTTCTGATAGTCCTTTGCATCACTCTGAGGCAGAAGGATGCCTGGAATAATAAAACCCATGTCCATGTCCTTTGATTGCAGAGCCAGCAACACAGGATTAATACAGGAGTAAAGTGTCACAAAACTTTACTTTCATCAGAAAACGCCAACTCAAAGTCTTGGAAAAGAAAATCAGGAAGGCATGGAGACACAGTTTGTACCTGCAGTAAGTAAGTGACATCAAAGGGAGATGGTAACAGTATAAATACATGTCCACTCCCCCTTAACTCTATGCAATACTTACTGACCTACTTTCTTCCTGCTGTTATGAAATACACTGAAAAAGAGTAAATTTTTTTTTCAGCATGTCAGGAAAGTCATGGTCATAGGAGCATGAGGTTTCAGGGCATATTGGATCAACTACCATGAGGTAGAGAGCAATGCATCTTTGCCCTTAGCTCATCTATCCTGTTATTGAGCCCAGCATTTGGAGTAGATACTCCCCCCAGAATTCAACCCCATTCAGATTACTGCTCAACAGTCATGCCAAGAGACTTGTCACCTAGGTGATCCCAGATACTATCAAGTTGCCAATATGGAACATCACTCTTACTTTATGTGAGAGCAAATTTTGCAAACCAGTTTTGGCCAAATTAACGCCCCCCTCGCCTTTGTTTATTTCATTCACTCTTGTTGTTTTTTTAATTGTGAAACAGGTTCTCTCTTAAGACACACCTTGGCCATAGCTAAATGTAGAATGAGTCTTCCTGACTCAGGCCCCTTTGTGTTTTAAGCTTTCTGATCAAACTGATTACCTTTTTCTCTTCTTACTCTACATTTGCTGGGGCAGTCTTACTGTTCCCTGCTATTTCATTGGGCCGGTTCTATATACTCTTAATTCTCTTAGTTTTGGTTTTTATTGATGTAATGAAGCATCATGACCAAAAGCAAGTTGGAGGTGAAAGGGTTACACTTCTACATCAGTAGTCCATCACTGAAGGAAGTCAGGACAGGGAATCCAACAAGGCAGGGACCTGAAGACAGGAGCTGATGCAGAAGCCACTGAGGGGTGTTACTTGCACAGTCTGCTTTCTTATAGAACCCAGGACCAGGATCCCAGAGGTCTCACCACCCACAATGGGCTGGGCCCTCCCCAGACAATCACTAATTAAGAAAATGCCCTGCAGCTAGATCTTATGGAGGTATCTTTTTTTTTTTCAAATGGGGTTCCTTTCTCTCAGCTAACTTTAGTTTGTGTCAAGTTGGGATAAAACGAGCCAGGACAGTTTCCCTCTTCTTGCAGCAGATTTTAGGTCACATTAGAGAGCTATTCGTTACCACCAAGGCGTTTGTGTCACTTTTTCCATGGGGTATTTCTGCCATGCTGGTCCTTGATGTGTTTAAAATAAAGTGTTGTATTCATCTGTTTATTCTCCTATAGAACGGTAAGAAATCAACTGGTGTTTTTCAAGCCACCTAATCCATGCTACCTTTTAATGGGAGTCAAACTAGATAGGGTAGATTATAAACAATTTTAAAGAGTTGTAATAAGATAATATTCAATGAGATTCTAAGACTTGGGAATAACATATTTCAGGAAAAACTAATTTTAATCAGTGATTATGTGACTGTGGTTTTTAAAGAGATAACAAAACTCACGATATCTGATAAGCTCAGCAAGCCTATGTTTTAGAATGTGATTATTGAAACAAGGGTATGAAGACAACAGAAAGGAAGAATATTTACATTTATGTTTGTTTTTTTTTTTCAATAGGAACCAAGCAAAATGAGCATGTAAAAAATACATTGTTTCCTACCAATGTATTGCCAGGATAGTTGTATTATTATTATTTTTTCAACATAAGAATAAAACAGTTACCGGAAAAATCTTGTTTCAGCATGATACATTGTATTCATAAAATGCTCTAATTCCTGCAGTGTATGGTCTTTCCTTTGGAGTGGGCAAGGCAATTTGCCACCTGCTTTGACTTTTTTTTGTATAGTAGGGTCAGGTTACAAGTTTAAGGCTACTGGAGTACCATCTCAGGAGAAGGAAGAGACATATTCTGTCTGCCCGCAATAAATTTGAAACGTAAAGTCCCAATGCCCTGGTGCCTGACCCTTAAGTGAGCATGGCCAGCATAACAATGTAGGTTGAGAAAATCCATATTACTCAGGATTGCCCTGGAAATAAGAGCCCATCTGGGAGAGGTCAGAAAAGGAAGCATCCAGTCAGTGAGCAGGAATGTACTTACAGGATAAATTGTAAGAGTCATAAACCTGCAGGCTGCACTTTAGTAACAATGACCCAGAAGCACATGTCACAGAAAGAAACAGACAAGTTTTTGCATGTAAGCCTCAAAACATCAAACATGAAAGTCAAGATTCAAGGTTTTTTTTTTATTTTTTTTTATTAAAAACGAACAAGCATGGTGGCACAAATCTATAATCCAAGCACTGGGAGGGAGATGTAGGAAAATTCAAGGTCATTTATGGTTACAAAAATCTGAGGCCAGACTGTACAACAGATAATGGCAATGATGATGACTAACAATGGCAAAATGAATGTAATATGAGTTTTAAAAATCAAAAATACACCTAAACGTTGATCGTTAACTGAAGTTGTAGTGGTTCCTCAACTTAATAGTTTTTAATAAGTTCGTGTGACTTTAGGAATGTGCTTTTCTCTACTTAGGATGATGTTGGTCATGGGTTTCTCATACATAGCTATCATTATGTTCAGGTACATTCTCTCTAGTCTTATTTTCTCTAGGACTTATATAATAAGTGCATTTTGGATTTTGTCCAAGGCTTTTTCTCCATTTATTCTGATAAGCAAGTGATTTTTGTCATTAAATCCACTTATGTATTTTAATTACATATATTGACTTGTCTATGTTAAAGCATACTTGCATCTGATAGAGAAAACTTGTCCATGGTGCACAGCGTTTCTGATATATGTGTATTCTCTTTGTATTTAACTGAGAATTTTTAATATATGTTCATCTGGGATATAGATCTGTAGTTTTTCTTTTGCTGTTGCTGTGTCTTTACCTTTTTTGGTACTGGAGTGATGCTGGCTTCTTAGAAGTAGTTTAGGAGTATTCCTTCTGTTTTTTGTTTGTTTGTTTTGTTTTTGTTTTCTGTTGTTTTAATATCTTAGGAATGGTTGGCTGAACATGGAGAAGTTTAACTGGTACCTAACTAAAGATTCACTGCTACTGACTAGCATTCATGGTGCTGCAAGGTGCTGCGCACAACACTGGAGCAGAAAAGTAATCATCAATATTTCTCACCTATAAACCTTGCTATCTACAAAGGTAGCCTGCCCGTATGAGGAGCTGCTGCAAGAGTGGCACAAAATTGTAGGAATAACCAAACAATGTCTGAAAGGCTTTAAGCCCCACTCCTTGGTATGTAACCCATGTCTGTCACTGGTCAGGTGGCCACAAACCTGAGACTACACAGTTCACGATCCTAGATGAAAACCCAATACTATTATTCTCCTAAAGGAACATGGCAATAAAATGATTCCTAATGGCACATTGCTCTACTTCTAGACTAGTGCCTCTATCAACCCTAATGAGAGAAGCTTCTTAAAGTAGTTGGGAATAAACACAAAGACCCACTTGTTGACAATATACAGAGAGTGAGAGATTTTTCAGCACTCAGTTCTGAACAGTATGCCTTTGTCAAACTCCTCATTTAGGGGGTCAGGCATCTATACAAAAGAGTAGGCAGAAAGATGGTTAGAGACAGAGGTAATAATAGATAAGGACAAGAAAGCATTGTCTTTCAGACACAAAAGGACTGATACACATATGAACCCATACAGTGGAAACATACACAAGACCTGCCTGGATTAGTCATATGACCATAAAAATATAAAAGAAATATACTGCAGCGTATTTCTAGCTACCTTGTGATCTAGTAAATATCATTTAACCTGATGTTTCAGCTTCTGATGGGTTTATAAGGACAGAAACCTATCTCTAAGTGAACTAATATCTGTATAGCTTAGTAATACAAAGAACTATAAAGTAGTATATATTTGTTTTTGAAAGTATCCAAATTATATATTTTCTTTTCTTATGAGATAGAATGTACCCCAGTATATTTTTATACAGCAATTTCAAGTTACAATTGTGCCAATTTATTTCTTTAAGTCATTTTTCCTGTTTAATGTGTTAATTCAGGCATGTAGTATTTGTACAATTAGTATAGTTCATGACTTTATTTTTGTTATTTACTTGTCAAAGGCTTGTGTAATGTTTTATGTCATGACTGATAACATTTATTTTTCCTAATACATGTTTTATTTTATTTGTATTTATAATCATCACATACAGTTGTTTCCTCTCCATTTACAATGAATAGATTACTTCATGTATCAAAAGTATTTGTCTTTCAAGTTTTGCTTTTTAGGATGTATGTTTGTGGTGATATTGTGTTCCCCAAAATATTGTGTTCCCTAATAAACTTATCTGGGGTCAGAGAACAGAACAGCCACTAGACAGACACAGAGGCCAGAAAATGGTGGTACACACACCTTTAATCCTATCACTTTGGAGGCAGAGATCTGTGAGTTTAAAGCCACACTGGAAACAGCCGGGCATGGTGATCATGCCTTTAATCCCAGGAAGTGAGCTTTAATCCCAGGAAGTGATGGCAGGAAGCAGAAAGGTATATAAGGCGTGAGGACGAGGAACCAGAGCTGATTAAGCTTTTAGGCTTTTGAGCAGCAGTTCAGCTGAGATCCGTTCTGATGAGGACTCAGAGGCTTCCAGTCTGAGGAAACAAGATGAGCTGAGGAACTGGCGAGGTGAGGAGACTGTGGCTTGTTCTGCTTCTCTGATCTTCCAGCGTTCACCCCAATACCCGCCATCAGGTTTGATTTTATTAATAAGAACTTTTAAGATTCCTGCTACATATGTTAAAAAATAACTTTTTTGTTTTATTTTTTGAGACAGGGTTTCTCTGTGTAGCTTTGGAGCCTTTCCTAGAACTCACTCTGTAGACCAGGCTGGCATCAAACTCACAGAGATCCGCCTACCTCTTCCTCCAGAGTACTGGGATTAAAGGTGTGTGCCACCACCTTCCAGCTGTTAAAAATAACTTTATGCCAAATGTAAAATGTACTATTTTTATACAACTTTGATAAAGCTTATTTTCTTTTTAAAATTGTAACTATAATGAAGTAATAACATAATATGTTAAATCTGTCACATATTATTTTCAAATTAATTGTTTTGTGACATTGATACAAGTGGATTTTGGTCATCTGCAGCTGCTTTTGATTTAAAGACAAAGTTAGATATAAGTGAGAAATATCACAGGGCATAAGGCTAAAACATTTATTTACAGAAAGAAACTACTGATTTAAAGATGAGTAACACACAATTACATAAACACATAATTCACTAACACTTTTATATTTTTAAATTCAAAATCTTATATTTTTTGCATTAATGTATTACATTTCCTAGTTTGATAAATTTACTTTCATATGTCATATTGTATTAGTAGTATTAGTACTATTATATTCATTTAGAGGAATATCTGTGTAATATATCTGTTGTTATATACACTCATTTTTATACTTCAAGTAGAAATTATCCTTGGTTTATATGCTCATTTTATATTCAAATATATTCCTTCTTTGGCACTGATTTTGAGTTTATTTGTACAAGTTAAGTATTTGTTTACTCATTGTTTTACTTTTGAGTTCACAATGTCTGTCATCTGTATGTTCCAACAACTGTCTTCCAATTACAGTAGGAGACATTGCTTGCTCTTCTCTCCAGTTTCTGGCTTCCATGACGGAATTGCAATGGTTGATTATGTACTATAATAAGGAGATAGAGTATGTGAGGTTAGCACTTTTAGGAGTGAAATTAAATGCAGTGATCCCAGTTTTCAGTAGTGTCCTGGACACTTGGGACAAAGACGATTTCTAATAATGCAATAACTGTTTCTCCCTGTATCACCAAACTGAGTTGATAATGCTCCACCTTTGAAACCAACAATTTGTATTCATTTCATCATCCTGTGGCATTAACGAAGAATCAGCACTCTGCTTCAGATGGCAAAAATGTACTGCACAACCTACATTTTTAGGTTGTTTGTTTTGCTTTTGAGATAGTGCTTATTCTCTATCCAAGGCTACTCTGGCAACTATCCAGGATGG
The DNA here is from genome assembly GCA_902168415.1 of Peromyscus melanophrys. NCBI lineage: Eukaryota > Metazoa > Chordata > Mammalia > Rodentia > Cricetidae > Peromyscus > Peromyscus melanophrys. The sequence goes on along the minus strand of CABHPR010152416.1, from coordinate 24,559 downwards.
TCTAAAACTTGAAACAATCCTCCCTTTGTAGCTTTACAAATGCCTGGATAATAGATGCCAGTTGTTATATCCAGATTAAATGTGTATTTTTAGAATTCTTTCACTTCAAGCCTTAAGCATTTACCAAAAGGGAATTATTCCCTTTTAAATTATTCCCTATTAAAATGTCCTTCTGTTATAAAATTTCTACCTGACTTAAATAAAATGAAGCATCTTCTTAATAAAATTCAACAATTGTAAACGGCCTGGAAACAGAGCATTTCTGTGAGTGCAAGGAGCATGCATATTAATATACTATTTTCTCTCATGCACCTATGACAATAGCAGACATAATGTTTCTTAAAATTGTTCAACAGTAATTCAATGTATTAGATTTGTTCAAAACATAGAATAGTGGAACATACCTTGCTGAGAAATATAATACACTATGAATATTGTTTGTCTATGAAACATAATGGCCTTCAAAGTAAATTTTTACACAGGAAGCACAAAATAGCCTTTACTTAATCGCATACGATAAAATTCTTTATTTTAAATTTTATAATTTAATTTAATTTTACATGTCAGCCACAGATTCCCCTGTCCTCCCTCCTCCCCGCCCACCATTCTCAGCTTCTCCAGGGCAAGGTCTCCCCTGGGGATTCAGCTCAGCCTGGTAGATTCAGCTGAGGCAGGTCCAGTCCCCTCCTCCCTTCACCCAGGCTGAGCAAAGTGTCCCAGCATAGGCCCCAGGCTCCAAAAAGCCAGCCCATGCACCAAGGACAGGTCCTGGTCCCACTGCCTGAGGGCCTCCTAAACAATTCAAGCTAATGGACTGTTTCACTTATCCAGAGGGTCTGTTCCAGTTCCATGGGGGCTCCTCAGCTATTGGTTCACAGTTCATGTGTTTCCACTAGTTTGGCTATTTGTCCCTGTGCTTTTTCCAACCATGGTCTCAACAATTCTCGCTCATACAATCCCTCCTCTTTCTTGCTGATTGGACTCCTGGAGCTCCACCTGGGGCTTGGCCGTGGATCTCTGCATCTGCTTCCATCAGTCACTGGATAAGAGTTCTATAAATTCTTTTTTTGTTTTTGTTTTTGTTTTTTTTTTTTTTTTTTTTTTCGAGACAGGGTTTCTCTGTGTAGCTTTGCGCCTTTCCTGGAGCTCACTTGGTAGCCCAGGCTGGCCTTGAACTCACAGAGATCCGGCTGGCTCTGCCTCCCGAGTGCTGGGATTAAAGGCGTGCGCCACCACCGCCCAGCAAGAGTTCTATAAATTCTTATGGGAAGATAATATAGTAATAATTGTCATTGTTTAGGGATAATTTTGGAGCCTATATTATTTGCCAAATGACTTTCAAATGATTTATGAGTAGGACACATACAAATATGTGCAACTGGAACTAATTTAAGGAAAAGCTGGGGGCAGATTAGTTTATCTTCAAAGTATACAAAGTGAGGCCTTAAATCTGGCAGATGATTAACTGTTATCAAGCTGATAAAAAAATTCAACTAAAAACTCAGCAGCTGGGAGATCTCTAACAATTTTGATCTTTGGCCAAGTGTTTGTTTCTCCAAAGGAGAACAGAGTGGGAGAAACAGCCCTTGGCTGGTTATCCCCACAGACACCTGTACGTGGAAAGACATGATATGCAGATTGCTTTTTAGATTTAACTTAAAATTAAATTGACTTTTCATTATACTCTGCATAATATAAATATGTATATATTAAATATTTATATACCAATTCACATGATAATTTAGGAATCTGGTTTACATTGTAAGTCCCCCATTCTAGATGGTAGAGGATCTATAGATTCACTAAACGGTGAATAACAACAGCACACACTGGGGACATCATTTGAGGAAAAGAATAAAAACAAGTTCATTAGTTTTTCTTAATAAAATACAAGATAAAGTACTTTTTCATTCTAGAAAGTGAGATTATGGAAATGTATTTTACAAGTAGTCACAGACATCAAAATATAGCTCAGTTTCTCATGTGTTTAGGTCTTCAACTAACAAACAAATTCATACAGGACATCTGGACTCAGGACTCCCCCCTCACACTCAAATGGTCTTAACATTGTCTTACACTTTTCCTTGATGTTTTAAAATGTCTTTGGAAGGAAATAATAACCATATTTTGTACATGGCTAGGGATCACCAAATTTAGGAAAATTTAGTTAAGGACTGTCCTCACTTAAATCCAATCCATCTTTAGAGTGGAATTTGGATCAGGTGTTATTTTATAATCTGTCATGTTTTCCTTGATCTCAGAAGCTCCTTTACTACTATACAATATTCAATCATATGTATGATATTCAAAATGAATTTATCTGTTTGTCAATTCAAGAAAGCTTGAGAGTTTTACAAAGCATGACAATTTTTAATAAAGCTATTTTACATCCAAATACAAATATTTGCACAAACATATATTTTGAGTCTCTGGTAATTAAGTAGAAAGCAAAGCATAAAGACTAATAGTAAAATACAAATATTTACTAGATACTTACAGTTTCAAGATCATACATCTGATTTGAGATTCCCATAGCAACAGAAGATGGTCCCACTAAGTTAACCCCTTTTCTAAGTAGTGTTCAAAATGACCAAGTCTGTTGCTTTTAGACATTATGGCAGCATTGGTAGTATTATAAATGGACTTTAATTTGCACATAATGGCTAATAATGTCAATTGTGATGTTTTTGTTGTTGTTAATTATTTTCTTCTTCTAAGAACTTTCAGTTTAGCACTATGCCTTATTTTCAAATTTTTATTCATTTATTTTATTTTTTGTGATTATAATTACAACATATCACCTTCTCCTTTTCCCCTCCCAAGCCTCACATATAACTTTACTTGCTCTCTCTCAAATCCATGGCCTCTTTTTTCATTAATTGTTGATTCACACGTATTTAATACACTCTCAATTCAAAATTTGAGACCAGATTTTTTTTCTTTCAGTATTGTTATCTTAAATATCAAAACACTCACATATATACAAAGAACATATCCATTACTAAAGATGTTCTTGGAATTATTTTCCTTTTATTAGTAACTTAAACACTTTGTTAAATAGTTTTTGAAGTAATTATTTCAACTTTGTTATTTGTTGTTATCAATATTTTATTATCTCCACACATCCTAAATATATGGTTCTTTGATAATGAGACATATGACTTGAAATTATCCTACTGGAGAAAAGGGCCATTTGCTGTGTGAATTCATTATGTGCAAATTCTTGAAAAATATACAAAGTTATTATTGTTTGTTAACGGGGTTCCATATTTTCAGCTCAATACATATAATTTTATCCATGGCATGAAAGTTTAGATTCTGTTACTGTTTCATTATACTCAAGAGAGCCCTATTGTAACTTCATAAACTACGATACACATTTGCTTACACATTAAAATGATTTACATTTTCTTATAATATAAGATTATGAACATGTATTCAGAGGTCTAGAACTTTACTTGATCCTCTAGCGCTTCATTTCCAGGTTTACAACTTTGAGGAATTAACTTAGCATCTGCGTGTCATTATTAACTTACCTGAAAAACCAAAGGTTTTCAAAATTTCAACTTTTACAGTGACAATTTTAATTCTAGCCACATAATGATAATAAAATGCTATATAGCTTTACCAAGTTGTATATATATATGACTGTGTGTTTCTGTGTATCAAGTTAATGGTCAATTCTTAAAAAAAACATAAAAATTAAAAATAAATACTCTTTCCAACTCTCATATGTTTGATATTGCATTGTATTGCTAAGAACAATAAGTATTCCTTAAATTTGTATGTGATTCATCACCAAACATCAGTATCTATAGAAAACTGTAGATAAAGAAATATAGTCTAAAGAAATTCCCTCTGAAAGCTTTATCTGCCCTTCGATGCTTCACATTATTTTTTGAGCTGTTTTGTCTTTTTACCTAAAGGCTACAAAAGCCACCCCCCCACACACACACACACACAACACATGTGCACCAAACTAAAGCTTCAAAAATCACTTTCCAAAACACGGAAATGCTGGCTCAGTGGTTCATAGCACTTGTAGTCACTGAAGACTACTTGGGTTCCAGGGTAACAGGTTCCCCATTCTGTCCTGTGGATAAAAGGCACATATGCGATGTACAATTTATATGTGAAGAATGCATTCACATTTTCAAAATAAACGTCTTACCACATTTTCCCCCAAAATATGTCACTTTGATAAGCACAGTTCAATCTCATCAGAAAACAGTGAACTTCTTCCTGCTAATAGTTTACAGAGTGTGTGGCAAATATCAAGCATCTCTGCATGCTCCCAATTTAACCACCTGCTTCCTGTGAGTTCATCTTAAGTGTGATTTGCTCTATCATTAAAAACAACAACAAAAAACAAGTAAAAAATAAAAAAAAATTCATATAAAGTAGAATTTTGGAATGACTATTTCAAAGACTAAGAGAAAAATATGACTAATTTTCTTTCTGATCTTGCATGATACTTGAGTTGGATTATGTTTATAATTATGAAAATCTATACTTTATCTTTAAAAAATCTATTTTCTATATTTAATTTTAAATGTAGTTGAGTTTAGTTTTGTTCCTTTCAAAACATTATTATTGTGGTTCATGTAGTTTATTTATTTTGGAATTATATAATATTTTTAAAGTATTCTATTATCTATATGTCAAATAATTTTGGAAGTCCATAAGTATATCAATGTTTCCATTATATTTAATAGTGTCAATTTTTCCATTAATTAAAAGAGTTATTTTTTTCTTGTCTATATTTTTGATCTTGTAAGCATGGTATTAAACTAGTACTTATTATGTCATTTAATGCTTTTAAAATGATTCTCACTAGTTTAATGGACACCAGCTTGTGCATTCCTGTTTACCTTTCTTTAAAGCAACTGTGCCCTCTTAGTCACAGGACGTTTGTTTTTCAGGCTTTTTTTATGGACAGTCTTTGCATAATGCTTCTCACCTTGATCCATCTGTAATTTCCATCAAAGGCTCCAGAGGTTTAACTCATTTTTTAAAGAGATTTTAAAACAAAATCTGAATCATGTTATTCCCCTTTCTTTAAATTCATCATGATTTCTCATTGAGCTTAAAATAAAAGAGACTACCTATTACAAAATAAGTGATTGTATATTCATTTACCAAATCACGGCCTCCTGTCACTCCTGGTGTGTCTCTCCTTATGCTCATCTATGGTAGTGTCACTCAAAGGGCACAAAAAGAAAGACGATATTGCCAGTGATATAAAAATATGAGTTTAGGTTATCATTTATTATGTGACTGCCAGAAATAGAGTGAAAGAAAGGGTAGTTATTTAATAATCGGTGCACCTAATTTAAAAGTTTGGTTAGTTAACATAGATAAGATCTTTTGGGGGCCAGAACAGAGAACTGGCAGTTTGGTGTATTCAGTAGCAACAGATTCAAGAAAATGAAATGGAGTTAAATTGAAAAGAATTTTTAAAGGGAAGGTATTGTACATAAGAACAAGTATATGAATGCATGAAATATGTAACTTAAAATTTAGAAATAGTATGGAGTACAAACTTTAAGGAAGTGTTAAAATTTGATGATGAAACTTTTTAAGGCATAATATACATTAATTACATGAATATAGTTAGTGCAGAAAATACTTTACCACTGAATTTTCATAAAGCATTAAAGTTGTAAGTCCGTTGCTTAGTGTGAGCAAATTAGATAAGTTATAATATCAATCTTTGAGATGAGATACACTTACCTTCCTTTTCTATAGGAGATAATGAAACTTATATTAGGCCATAGTTCAGATTTCCTTGCATACGCTGTACTGGCAATTACCATAAAACTCTACAATACCTAATAAAAATGAATCCACTGTTTGGAAAAAAAACCTTGCACTTCACTGAAGTCAGAGTCATCACATTTCTTCTGTCTAACTTCTTGAATAATAAGAGTCTCTACTTTCTTTTATGTTCTGGGAATTTTCGTTGTGCAAATCGTAAAGGCTTATTTTAGCATGCAGAGGAAGAGACATAGTCTTCTATTGTGTACTTACAGCAATATTTTATTTAAATATAGTTGATTCAGCACAAATTCTCAAGGCTCTAGTCATGTTATAGTTGAATGGATGTAGAATACTTGTCTGGATTGACTCTCATTATTTGCAGGCTTTCAACCTGGAGAGGTTTAGGTTCTTTCTTCAATTGCCTTTTGAAAATCAAAGTACAATAATATATATCATGTATGTATTTGGTTTTTGAAAAGACACATGAAATTATGTATATAAATATATAAATAAATGTATTCATATTAAATACTAAGCATGTATATATTTTCATATATATACACATTTATATGTAAGAAACATTTAATTAAATCATGGCTATTAAAAGACAGTAGTGATGTGCCGGGCGTTGGTGGCGCACACCTTTAATCCCAGCACTCGGGAGGCAGAGGCAGGCGGATCTCTGTGAGTTCGAGGCCAGCCTGGGCTACCAAGTGAGTTCCAGGAAAGGCGCAAAACTACACAGAGAAACCCTGTCTCGAAAAACCAAAAAAAAAAAAAAAAAAAAAAAAAAAAAAAAAAAAAAAAAAAGACAGTAGTGATGTACTTTATAGTTTTATATTTTTTCTACTTTAGTATTCTTAATCTCAAAGACAGCCTTCTACACATTTTGCAAAGACCTTAGAACCAGTCCAAAACAGACTAGGCTGCCCCTACAGAATATATACATAGACTAAATCCCAGGTGTTGTTTATTGCTAAATCAAGGCCAGGGTGTTTACACTGAGATTGGCTCCTTGCAGTAGGTCTCCTTCTACCCATACACTGACCATTCAAGGTTCAGCAATTGTTTAATGTCTGCGACTCCTCACCAACTTGGAGCTACATACATGAATCAATGTGACAACACTAGCCTAAGAGAAACTACGTGACTTACCTTGTGTCTTGAGAATAGGTAGGGCCCTGAAAATATAACTTATAATTGTCCACAGTTTGTCTGTGAGGGAGCAGCCGTGGTGGTGTGGAGAGAGACGGCTGTGTAGAGCTACGTGAGAGTTGCTGCAAAATGTGAGTGAAGTGTGTGTGTGTGTGCGCGTGCGCGCGCGTGCTGGGTGAGAAATGAAGAAGAAGCATGAGAGAAGTGTGAGGGAGTGAGTGGGTGAAAGAGTGAGTGAGTAAAGTGTAAGTGAATAATGTAGAAGTGTGTGTATATGAGTAACTATGAGAGAGAGCTATATGAAAGAGCAGTTGCTATGTAGAGGAGATATGCCTAGGAACTGTGTAAATTGCTGTATGGTGAGAGATCTATATAAATGAGATGTCTAATTGTGATGTGTGGAGATTTGTAACTGTGTAGAGGCAAGGAAGACGAAGCTGTTTAGAAAAAAGATGTAGAAGTGAAATGCAAGTAAAAGAAAGATGTGTAGACATGTGAAAAGATGTATGTATGTAAAGATATGTAGCTGTATGTAGTAGTGTGGAGACGTGTAGCTGGAAGTTTCCCTGTGTCTGCAGCAGCTCAGACCCAAATAAACATCCAGAAGTTTCTATTAATTACAAACTGTATGGCCATGGCCTATGGCTCAAATTTCTTGCTAGCTAGCTCTTATAACTAAACTCAGCCCGTTTCTAGTAATCTATATGTCACCACACGTTCTGTGGCTTTTACCTGTGTGCCATTACATGCTGCTCCCTGGACAGCAGGATGGTGTCTTCCTGCCTCTCCTTTCTCTTCCTATCTGCTTGGATTTCTGTCTGCCTCTAAGCTGCCTTGCCATAGGCCAATGCAGCTTTATTTATCAAACAACCAGAGCAACATATATTCACAGCATACAGAAAGATATCCCACAGCAGATATGTAGCAGTATGGAGATAGAGTCAGAGACCGTTTTTAAGATGAAGTAATAGAGAAAGTTAACATCAGAAAGCATGTATGTTACCCTATTTCACCAGTCATAGATAGATTAAAACTTCTTCCTAATTACCCTCAGATAAAAAAAGTTTCCTATCCCTGCCTACTCTGAGGCATTTCTTTTACTACCCTGAACTGATTGTGGGAGCTGGTCTCCCACAGTCCACATTAAAAAGCTGGTAAAAGAGAGTGGAACCAGCCCAAGAGAAAGAAGTGTATTGAATTCAACAAAGCTGAAAGGAGTTGGAGATCTGAAGCTCCGTTTAACCATAGGCATGAAGATGTAGAGCTTGGTGTTTGCCCAGCTGGTTTTCAGTCTTACTTTGGTCCAGTGTTTCCTCTCTATGCTCCCTTCCCTACATTTTGGAATGGTAATGTATATCCTGTGTCATTATATATTAGAAGTAAGTCATGTATTTTCTATTTTTGATTTCATAGACAATTAGAGTTAGGAGATTGCATGAATCAGAGAAGACATTGAATTTTAGGCTTTTAAATAAGTTTGAGACTGTTATAGACTATGGGGACTTTGAAGTTGGACTGAATAAATTTTTGCATTATGATATGTGGACAAATCTTTGGGGTCAGGGAATAGAATGTGGTAGTTTGAAAGAAAATGGACGCCAAAGTGATTGGCATTATTAGAAAGTGTGGCCTTCCTGGAGTATGTGTGATCTTGTTGGAGGAGGAGTGCCATTGCAGAGGTAGGCTTTGAAGTCTCATATTTGTTCAAGACATGCCCAGTGAGACAGACCACTTCCTGTTGCCTTCATATCAAGATGTAGCCAACAACATATCTGTCTGCATGCCATCACACTTTCAGCTTCCATGCTCCCTGTCATAATGATAATTGACTTAACCTCTGAAACTGTAATCTGCCACCTCAATGAAGTATGTTACTTTATAAGAGTTGCCATGGTCATGTATTGTCTTCACAGGAATAGAAATCCTAACTGAGAAAGGGTCTGAATTTAATTGTGGTTTTTGTACTCAGTGACGCTCTATTGGAACAAACTAATTGTTTTCTTTGCAAGTAGTTATCATTTGGAGAAAGCTCGTGGGTTAGCGATGAGTACAGTCCTGTGCCCCCTAACCTGGGACCTCATCAGTCACAGACTTGTGTAGACCCTCTGCATGCTGCCACGATCTCTGTGAGATCATATGTATATCTATCATGTTTAGTGTGCAGATGGCCTTGTTTTTGTGTCTTCCATCTGAATTGGCACTTAAAATCTTTCTGTCTCCTCTTCCACAGAATTCCCTGAGGATAGAGAGGAGTAATTTGATGGAGACACCTCACTTACTACTGAGTGTTCCAAGGTTTCTTACTCTCTGGCCATTGTCCAGTTTGTATCTCTTTATTTGTTCTGATCTACTCTAGGAGGATGCTCGCATGATGATTACTAGACAAGATATGGATCAATGAGTACAGAGGAATGTTGTTAAGAATCATTTTCTACTTTTGTAGACAGCAGTATCTTAAGTCCCTGGCCTATATAGTCTAATGTTCTAAGCCACGCAAACACTTCCAGGCATGGGTACCATCTCATGGAGCAAGCTTTAAATCCAATCAGGTATCTGTAGGTTCCACATGAGAAGGGCCATGTTATGTGCCTTTGTTATTACTTTCCAGTCGTCCTCTTTCCCTCTTTCCTTTTTTCTCCTTCCCTCTTCCACATCATCATTTTTCTACTCCAATATCATGTCTACAAGGGGTTTTGGTCTAGAATATAAGGAAAAAGATGTAATATCTGAGTTTGGCTCATGAGGGTGTGTGTGTGGGGTGTGTGAAAATGTTGTTACAGTATCCATAAATAAAATTTTCAAAAAAATAATAAAGTAAATATTTAAAAATGAAAGAATAGTTTTAAATTCTAAACTGCAATATATTTTAGAGAAAGTTCAATGAGCTAATGATAATTATATGTATCTTTCTGTAGTTTCATGTAATATTCTATAACTATCTGATTAGTTCATTTGGTCTATGTTGTAAATGAATTCTGAAATAAATTCATTCATTTTTTTAATCTAAATAATTTAGTTATGCAATAGAAAGTTGAAATCCCAACTATTATTATGTCAGGAATTGTATCATTATATATGTTAGTGCTGTCTTATAAAGTTGGAAGCCCTGAGATTCAGATCACATGTTTATTTTACTTATTTTTATTGCTACCTTACTTCATACATTCAGGCTTTTATATGTTGTGATGAATTTGGTTATTAATGATACTTTGGTAGATCAAATAGCTATGTCTGTTCATTATGACTTTTATTTACGTGATATATTGCCTTCCATCCTTTCAATTTCTGTTTGTGTGTATATTTTGTGGTGAAACATGACTCTTGAGGAAAATACAGTCAGATGATCTTGTTCTTTATCCAGTCAACTAATCTCCATCTGTTGGTTGGGGACCTAAGACTATTTCCAATAGTATTTATTTAAATTTTCTATTCCTGTGATTTTGTTCATGGTTAACTGCTTGATTGGTTGATTTTCTTTTTCTCTTTATCTGAAGATCTTATGGCTTTACTGAGTTAGACATATTTGATTTCTCTTTGTTTTTCATTGTTAATCTATTCCTCCTAATATTTGTTTCCTGTAATTTATTTTTTGACACCATCTTTTCTCTTCCTATATTTTTTAAGATTCCTGTAAGACTTATCTCTAATGTTAGTTTATTTAATGAAATTGTTTAGTTTGTGATTTTCTTGAAATGTTATTTCTAAAGTATAACTGTGCTGGATATTGTAATAGTATTACATGAATTGCAATGATTACTTGACCTTGTTTTTCTTCTCTGTTTTGTCTTCTGTTCGATCTTGTCAACTGATGAAATGTCCACTGAGTTTCATTTAATTTTGACTCATGCGTTTTTAATTTTAAACACTTCTGTTCATTTAGTTTCTTTAAAAACTATTCCTGAGCTGCATTTCTCATCCATAATGTGACTTTTGCATTCAAATTGCTGACTTTTTCTTGTTATTAATTTCTTACATATGCTGCTGACATCTTTCTTAAAATAATGCATTGATTTCCAGTGTTCTCAGTCTTATGTGAGGAAAACTACACCACAAGAAATCATTGTCTATTTCCATTTATCCTACCACTGGCAAGAGTTGGAGGCCACCAAGACTAACCCTTTCAGTGCCTAAGATTCCTACTTCTGGCTCATCCCACTGTTTATGCCTCTAGCCCTGCCAGATCTATGACTGTTTCATGTAGCAATCTGCCACCCAGAGTCTATGATTGGACATCCCAGGATCCCCGATTTGTGTGTGTTGCTTTCAGGTCCCTGAATACTCCAGCAATGTTCTCCCCCTTTAAAGAAAAGGTGGTTCTGAATAGATGATAGAGATATAAAGAGTGTGAAGTGGACTCAATCTAATGCTGACTTGTCATATAAAACTTACACATCCAATCCCCAAATGGGGTTTTATGTTTGTAATTATGCTTGCACCAAAACTGGGAATGAATCTCAGTCTCATTTTAAAGTTGTTGGTTTTTCTTTGACCACCAGAGCTAGTCAGACTATTGCTGAAGTTTCATTACTTAATTCTGGGCTCTTGGAATATTTGTGCTTCCCAAGGTCCTTCCTTTTCCTCTTCTGTAGTATATTTCCCCCGAGTTTCCTTAATGCTATGTCAAAAAAGGTTGTTTGCGTTTTATCATCAAGGCACACAACCCACACCGTGTGTTAACGATTGATTCCATATTTGTAATATAAAATGGCACCATCAATTTAATAGTCTAATGCAATAAATTTATGATTTAGTGGATATTATTTCACCAAAAGGAAAGAAATTAGAAATTAGAAAACAGTCTTTAAAAAAACTTGACTGAGAACAGTATTGAGAAATGTTGGTAATAAATAAGTTTTAAATTATGACTATGGAACTTTACATATCATTATAATGATTATGACTGCTGAGGTATTGTTACTAGTTTTAAAACATTTGGTTAAATGTGTTCAAAGATGTTTCATTTATGGATTAACTTCAACATGTATTTTTTTAAGATGTATTTTAAACTGTGTATTCATGTCTCTGTGAGGATATGTTCAAGTGAATGCAGGTACCCAGAGAATCCAGAGGAGGGTACAGGGATCCATTCAGAAGCAGAACAGACTCTTACCCACTGAGCAATATTTTATATAATTTAAGCCACAAATAATCATCCATGTTTAGTGAACATAGAAGATTACAATAAAAAATTGCGAAAAAAATCACATAATGACTCAGTACACTGGTTAAATATGAAGATTTTTTTTGTCTTTGACTCAAACACACTAAAGCTGAAAATCAGCTGTCTTTTTAACAAGCTGCCCAACAAATTTTATTCAAAGTAACTTACAGAAAAAAAAAATCTATTCATGTAAGGAAAAAAAAGACAAGTTCAAAACTAAAGCAAGCATAGCTTATTTTGACATGTATTAATGTATGGAAAAAGTGTCTATACTGAATGTGTTGAGCATGCAGAAGTTTAAATGAGGACCTATTTAAAAGATAATATACTTTAGACGAGTCATGAGAAAAGGCTTGGTGAGACAGGAGGAACAAAATGTACAGAGATTATTAAACTCTACATGTTAATTTTAAATGTAACAGTTCTGATTTTTTTAAATAAAAAATAAAGAAGAATGTTTTAACAAAATATGTTTTCTTTTGAAAGACATATATGGCACATGTATTTTCTGGAGTACTTTAGCTTACTTATCTCTGAAGAATCACATACAACCCAACAATTTCATTTAAAAATCAGCAAGCACTGTGTCTTTATCATTTTAGTTAAAACAGTCAAATACATGTTTTAAAGAAGAACTGTGAGGCTTTATACATAAAATTATTTAGAGATTAAATTTGACTTAATTTGCATGTGCATAGATGAAATTCTGTTGTCATATTCTTAAAACTTACTTGCAGGCAAGAAAAATTGTAGGTCAAAAAAGGTTGGGGCTGGGTTGGTGTCCCAATCCCTCCACTGGAAAATTTGCCTGGAAATAGACAGTTCAGGCTCTGCATTACTAGGGGTCTTACCTAGGGTCACCCTCATAGATTCCTGGGAGTTTCCATTGATCTAGGCTTCTAGTTCATCCCAGAGATACATCTGAGATTCCCATTATCTCTCCCAGTGCTCTCACCCTCCACCCACCCCCACCTGATCCCTCCTGTTCACATCCCCGTTCTCCTTTCTAAACCCGCTCCACTGTCCACTGGCAGTGATCATCATCCTATTTACCCTTCACAGTGAGGTTCATGCATCTTCCTGTATTGAACACTCATTATTATTTAGATTCTCTGGGTGTGTAAATTTTCATATTGCCATGCCTACAAGATGTGCCTGGGCAAAAATTGCACAGAAATTGTAGGAGTGATCAACTAATGACTGGCACATCTGGAGACCCCATACCCTGAGAGGGAGTTCCTGCTTGAAGACCAGAACCCAGAGGCAGAATACCACAGAGACCTAGGATAGAAGCAAATACAAATCGAAAAAAAAAGGGGGGGGGGTCAATGAAATGATTTCTAATGGTATTCTGCTATTCTCATAGACTGGTGCATAGCCAAATTGTCTTGTAGAAGCTTCACCCAGCAACTGTTGGGAACAGATGTGGAGGCCCACAGCCAAACATTAGGTGGAACTCAGGAAATCTCGTGGAAGAGGGGGAGAAAGGATTGTAGGAGCCAGTGGGGTCAAGGACACCACAAGAAAACCCACAGAACCAACTAGCCTGGGCTCATAGAGATTCACAGAGACTGAACTGATAAGTAGAGAGCTTGCATGGGACTGACCCAGGCCCTCTGCATATGTTACAATTATGTAACCTGGTCTTCTTGTGAGACATCTAACAGTGATGGTTGTCTAACATTTGTTTAACTAGCAGATTTGTTGCATTTGTTTAGCTATGTAAAGATGTATTGTTTTGTTTTTAATTATGTAAAGTTGTATTGCTGTTTTACCATTCCTCCCTAAGGTACTGATTGTTATAATAAAAAGCTGAATGGTCAGTAGTGAGAGAGGACTTTTGGGCAGGGAGAGTAAGTAAGGGGGAGTAATTTAGGCTGAAGGAAGAAAGAAAAAGAGACACCATGGGCTATACAGCTGTACATGGAGCAAGCACGAATGAAAGAAAGGTAAAAAGCATCAAGGCAAAATGTAGATGAATAGAAAAAGGTTGTATTAAATTAAAAGGGCTAGTGGGTTGTGAGCCTAGCCTTTAATGGCGCATGCCTTTAATCCCAGTGCTGGGGAGGCAGAGGCAGACGGATCTCTGTGAATTCGAGGCCAGCCTGGGCTACAGAGCGAGATCCAGGAAAGGCGCAAAGCTACACAGAGAAACCCTATCTAGAAAAACCAAAAAAAAAAAAAAAAAAAAAAAAAAGAGCTAGTGGGACAAGCCTAAACTAAGGCCATGCATTCAATTCATAATTAATAATAAGTCTCTGTGTTTTTATTTGGGAGCTGGTTGGTGGACCAAAGAAAATTCCAACTAAAAGAGAGAGCAGGGGTTGTCTCTAACTCTGTTACCTGCTGTTGGGAAAAATTCCTGCTGCAGGGTTACCTCTTCTAGCCTTAATAGAAGAGGAGATGCCTAGTATCACTGGAACTTGATATACCTTAGCTGGCTGACATCCATGTGAGTCCCATCTGTATCTGAAGATAAACAGCAGAGGAGGAGTCAATGGGGGGATAGAGGGCTGTTGGCAAAGGTGGGAAAGGTGGGGGAAAAGAGAGGACAGAGGGGAAATTTTGGTTGCAATATAAAAAAAATAAATAAGTAAAAATAAGAACAAAAAATTACTCATAAATACTTTTACTTAAAATTGCTTAAAGGCCTAATATTAAAGTCCATCTTTTATGACTTTTAAGTTTTTGTGTGTTTTACCCAGATTATTAATATTTTCCTATACAAATGAAATATCTCACAAAAAAATTCACCTTTATTTTCTATAATTGCAGCAAAAGCACGCCAATGTAAATCTGTCAATTTTTAAATAATAACATATACATACTTTACATTGTGTCATGTAAAAGCAAATATTTTGTGTCAAATACTTTGTTTACTTCTGTTGCATTTTAAGAGTCAAAGACAGAAATGAATTATGGAGAAGAGTTAGCTGTTTGGGCTACTTTTTCTGAACGTAAGTTTGATCAAAATCATCTTAGACTTTTAGCTTTTCTGGACCAACTTCAAGGAAAAGAATACCTTTTCAAGTTGAGATTATGCTGGGGTAACACATCAGTTGAGAATTGGTAGAGACAGCTTACTAACCATTAAAATTGCTCAGAAATACACAAAAGAACTGAATGTGAAAAATGAAAACTCTTTTCTGTGCCTTCTATTTTCTTGATTTATGAAGCTGAGCTGAAAAAGGAAGATTAATTTTAAACAAAATATTTATTTTCTTTATGTTCTTATTTAGCAAAATCAAAAAGAACAAACACATAAGAAAAATTGCATTACCATATGACTAAACATTGACATTTGTAAATTAGTACATAATTTTCACACACAAAATGATTTAATGTAGTTTCAAACTGTAGAGAATACCCAAGTAATTTCCAAAGAACTTTGTCTTTGCTGATGGTAGGTAAAGTGATAGTTTCCTGACACTCTATAATACATACACAGAGGCACTTGTTTTCCTTCTTTGTCTTAATATATATTTCTATCTGTTACCAATATTTGCATCTTTTGGAAGTAATGTTAGAATAGTTGGTGTATATAATATTTTTATAAAAACTCAGCTGTGTAATTGGAATTGTCATAGAAACCAGTTAGTAGAAGTATGGTTGTTGTATTTTTCTTTAAAACATATTTTCTTTGTTCACAATTTTTCTATCAGATATAGCTTACTTTATCTATAACTAGTTATCAAAGCTATATAATGAGGACATGGTGTTGAATATACTCACTATGAAGAATTCTTTCTCATTAGAGCAAAGTGTATAAATTAATAGCACCTTCAGCATTCCAAGCATTGTATCAGCCATGTTTATCATAAGATAAATTATAATGTATTTTCAGATAGAAATTTCTAAAAAGTTAAGTCTTGCATGTCTTGTATATGGTGATATTTTATTTGTACTGAAATGTGATTTGTATGTTAATAAATAAAGTTGCTCGGGGGTCAGAGCTATTAGAGCCATAGCAAAAGCTGGGCATTGGTGGTATACACCTTTAATCCAAGCACTTGGTAGGCAGAGCTAGGTAGATCTCTGCGTGGTCAAGGATACAGTCAGCATTGGAGACACACGCCTTTAATCTCAATACCAACCATAGAAGACCTGGAGTGACCACAGACAGGCAGTGACGAGACGGTCATGTGGTTGGGTTTATAACCAATGAGAAGGCAGAACAGAAAGTCTATTTAAAGACAAACACACAGGAAGTAGCTCTCTCTTGGCTGTAGAAGATCACTGGAGCAGGAAGGGTAAGGTTCTTAGCTCTGACCTCTTGGCTTTCTTCTCTGAATCAGCTCTGTGTTTCTTACTCAATAAGACGGTTGGTTACTTCTACACTCATATATCAGTTTTTAGTTTTCACTAAAAATATGCTTACTTTTTCTTTTGCACTAAATAATGAAGGCCTGTATTATGACATAATATTAGCTCTCTTTAATTATTGAGTTTATTTCATCATCCTCATTCCCTCAGGTAATTATAAATTGTAAATGACAAAAAAAAAAGAAATCAAATGAAATTAATTGGACAAGAAATACTTCCTTGTACACCTAAAAGAAGTAAGAAACTGAGCCACATTCTGCAGACGCCAAAGAGAGTTGTTCAGACAAGGATGCAATAGTGAGAATGTCACTTAGTGTGCTAGAAAAGTGATTAGTCAATGGGCAGACTATATTTTACCAATTAAATTATTTGAAATTAGGCTCCTACCACTACACAGAGTTTGTCAAATAGGGTTTTAATCGGCTTCACCTAATGTATAATTACACTACAACATAATGGCTCCCTGGTTTTTGAGAAAGGCACAAGTAGACTACAAAACTGGAAAAAGTTGTGGAAAGATTTACATCTCACAGGGACAGACAAATAGTTAAAGGTCTCTTAAGTGAGTATTCTAAGAAAGTTGTTCTAACTGGATAGCTATGGAAATCACTGTAAAATTTTGTCAAAAAGCAGAAAATAAACCTACCACATGATGTATCTATAATCTACACTGCTGGGCATAATCCCAGCGGACTCAATCTATGACTACAGAGATATGTAGGTGGAGTTTCTCTGTCCCACAATCACTCTCAAAAAAGGCCACTGAGGTTTATATTAATTATAAATGCTTGGTCAATAGCTCAGGCTTATTAATAACTAGTGCTTTCATTTTAAGTTAACCCATATTCCTTATTTACACTTTGCTACATAGCCATACCTTTATTAACATGACACAGTCATCTCCTGCTTCCTCTGCATCTCTCTGGTGGCTCCAGACTCTGCCTTTCTTCTTCCCATAATTCTCAGTTTGACTTTCCTGCCTAACTTTATCCTGTTCATTTATTGGCCAGTCAGCTTCTTTATTAAACTATCACAGTGAAAAATCTTCACAGTGTACAAAAGGATTATTCCACCACTTTTCCATCTTTTTGTCAAAAAAGAAAGGTTTTAACTTTAACATAGTAAGATTATATATATATATATATATATATATATATATATATATATATATATATATATAAAACAGTTATCAAGTAAGAATTACAGTTACAATATCTATTATATTTATATTTGGCAAAATTAGAGAAAAATATTCTATTAACTATTTTATCTTTGTGACTCCAAAGTTTTGAACTTAATTTACTTTCTATTATAACTAAGAAAAACTATAACCATCTCGCCTTCAACTCCATCAAAGACGCCAGAAAGGTGAAATGTTACTTAATGACAGGAACATCTGGCTGCCTGGACAATCACCTTAGGTTCTTCTGTAATATTGGAGCATCCAACTTATGCCCACAGGCCTAGTTTATCTGACAGACTTTTCTGAGAAGCAGGTAATTTTCAAAGACTGTCCTACCTTGTCTTGGCAAAGTTTGGCAATCACCTTTTTTGTATTCTGCTGGTCCAGTTTGGACAGTATACTGTCAGCAATTGAGATAAGGGCATTTTCTTTGCCCACATGGCTAGCTTTTGCCATAAAGAAAACAAGCTCCATACAGAATATCTCTGATGCCCATCATCTTTGTTGAAGTAAAATTGGCGATGCAATAAGCAGACATGACTCACTGTCATGAAAAGCCATAGGTTGTTAAACATATTAAATGCCATATTGTGTAGTTCTTTGAAGTGTTTGAAGACCATCTATCTATCTAAATACATCTGTGTCTAACCTTAAAAACATACCTAATAGCGAGGCAGTGGTGGTGAATGACTTTAATCCCAGCACTCAGGAGGCAGAGGCAGGCAGATCTATGTGAGTTTGAGGCCAGCCTGGGCTACAGAGTGTGTTCTAGGAAAGGCGCAAAGCTACATAGAGAAACCCTGTTTCAAAAAACAAACAAAACAAAACAAAACAAACATACCTAACATAGCTCTTAGTTTTACTATTATAGATGAATAATATTTAATTTTTATTTCTTTCTTTTTTTTTTGTTTTTTGGTTTTTTCGAGACAGGGTTTCTCTGTGTAGCTTTGTGCCTTTCCTGGAGCTCACTTGGTAGCCCAGGCTGGCCTCGAACTCACAGAGATCCACCTGGCTCTGCCTCCCGAGTGCTGGGATTAAAGGCGTGCGCCACCACGCCAGGCTTTAATTTTTATTTCTTAACTATATATTATACTTTAAAATTATCTGCATAAGCACAATACCCCAAACAAGAGTAGAAACACACATACAGAATAATAAAAATAATTTAAATTTGTATCAATAAACTAAAATCAATACCAAAGTAAATATTTTGAAATTAATAGCTGTTTTTTGGAATAAAGTAGATTCAATAGTCTACCTTTTTGTCCTATAATTTCTATATCTATCTCCGCTTTTTCCTTTGAATGATATCTTTGAATATCATATATTCTTTCTCTTCTCTCTTCCAAGTCTTTGTACATTTGTAAACACTGTAACCTGTTTAGAGTTTTTTTTTAAATATATATCTGAATCTGTCTTATCTGTCTTTACTGAATATCTATTCTATTTTTCTGTATGCATGAGCAAAACCCCAAACCCACCATGTCTCTTAAACTAACAGACAGCAGCTGAGAGATGCCTCTCTGTACCACTGCTCAATGTGGGAGACTTCAGGAACCCACCATGCATCTTAGTTCATGGTGTACTAGCAGCTGTTAGGAGATGTGTCTAAATACTGCAGCCAGCATGAGAGACATGAGAATAGGAAGCCAAATTTGGCTCCATTTTTGTGTTTTTAGAACCTTTTTAAAGCTTTCCCGGGTCTTATGTGGATCTACACTGGATGGTGGATGTTTCGTGTCTCGACGGCCTACTCCGAAATAAACAATACAGATATTTAAGAATACTTATAAATGCTTTTCCAATAGCTTAGAACTATTAGTAACTAGATCTTATATTTTAAGTTAATCCATATTTCTTATTTATGCTCTACCATGTGGAGGTGCCTTTATTAACATAATATGTTCATCTCCTGCTCCCAGTCACACCAATAAATCTTCACAGTGTACAAAAGGATTATTCCACAGCAGACGTAGTTGCTCATCCTTGTTTATTCCTGCTCTATTCACAATAGCCAGGCAATGGAAACTCCCCAGATGTCTATCAACTGATGGCTGGCTAATGAGAATTTTAGATGTATGTGTGTGTGTGTGTGTGTGTGTGTGTGTGTGTGTGTGTGTGTGTATGTGTGTGTGTGTGTGTCTGTGTGTGTATATATATATAAATTGAGTGAGAGGAAGAACATAAAGTTGGATGAGCAAGGAGTTAGAGAGGTCTCAGAGGAGTTGAAGGAGCAGGAAAATAATAAAAATATATTGAAAAAATGATCCATTATGTATGCATATTATACGTGTATTTTATATCATAATATAAATATATAATACAAAGGTAGCATTTTCATTAGACATTCATAAGTTGATGGACATCTGGAAAATTTCCATTCCCTGGCTATTGTGAATAGAGCAGAAATAAAAGTGGGGGATGGACTTCATTAGAAAAGAGACAGTATGTTCTGGTACAAAGGAATAAAAGGGAATTATGGGGTAGTAAGGGATAAACTGGGGTGCAGGAAGACAGCTATAGAATTGATAGATATCACTAAATCCTTATTTTTAACAGTCATATCAAAACCTACTATATAGAAGCTTTCTAAAACTTATCTTTGTATGTACATAAAAAGTTAAAATAGAGTTACCCTTGATGGAGTAACTGATATAAAAGAATAACAAATAAAAAACCTAGTCCTATGAATAAGTTACTCCTTTTGTAGCTGTTGCCAGTGGTCTTCTAAAGACACCAAAATCTAACAGGCTATAACCAACCCTCTTGTTTATATTCCAGAACTTGATGTTAAGACCCTATTGCTGAAGACACCATATCAACAGACCAGGTCAAGATAACAGAGAAATCAAGCTAATGTTGATGTGGAAGAGTTACCTTACTGGTTAAATGTCACAGTGATGGAAGATGATACTACACTACTGGAGGAGAAAAGGTAATTATTAGTCTTATCTAATCTTGAAAGCTGTTAACTCCAGTAATGCTTGGCATGACCAGACATACCGACTGGTGTAACAGTGGCATGAATGACCTGAGAGTAACCAACTACTTTCTTGTCAGATTTAAGGCGCATTCTGTACCATGAATGGCACAATGACTGAGTTATGAAACCATTCCTAGACAGACTCTAGAAGAGAACCTACTACTATTCTTCTCTTAAATGAGAATAGTATTAAATGAAGTCCTAAACATATCCACAGATTAAGACAACTTTTGACCTCTCATTAGAGAAGCTTTTCTTCAGCAGATGTTCAACACAGAGACTAAAAACTGGCCAACATGCAGGAAATAAGAATTCAAACTGTTCAGCCCTAAGTGGAACATTTATACCATATTCCATCCTCTTAAAACTCAAGGATCACAGAGAGGGAGAACAAGAAATAAGAGACCACGATAAATGAAGCCCACATGAGAATAGGAAGAAGCAAAGTGCTAGAGAGGTTCCCAGAAATCCACAAAGATACCTCCACAATAGACTACTGGCAATGGATGAGAGAAAGCCCGAACTGACCTACTTTGGTGATAGGATGGTCAAACACCCTAATCTCATCCAATGACTGAGGGAACCGGATGTGGAGATCCACGGCCAGGCCCCAGATGGAGCTCCAGGAGTCCAATTGGCGAGAAAGAGGAGGGTTTGTATGAGTGAGAATTGTTGAGACCAAGATTGGAAAAAGCACAGGGACAAATGAAAACTATGAACCAATAGCTGAGGAGCCCTCAACTGGATCAGGCCCTCTGGATAAGTGAGATAGTTAATTAGCTTGAACTGTTTGTAAGGCAGTGGGACAGGGACATGTCCTCAGTGCATGAGCTGGTTGTTTGGAACCTGGGGCTTATGCAGGGACACTTGGCTCAGCCTGGGAGGAGGGGACTGGACCTGTCTGGACTGAATCTACCAGGTTGAACTGAATCCCCAGGGGAGTCTTTGCCCTGGAGGAGATGGGAATGGGCAGTGGGCTGGGGGAAAGACGGAGGAGGGGGAGTGGGGGGGTGGGGGCCGGGAGGGGGGAGGACAAGGGAATCTGTGGCTGATATGTAAAATTAAATTAAATTATAAAATAAAAAATAAAAAATACATCAACAACAATAAAAAAGACATACTCTTAAAGCATTTGTGAAAATTTTTATTAAATAAATTTGTAAGTGACTAAAAAAAAAAGACAAACTCAAGGATCATTGTGAAAGAGTGGGCAGAAAAAGTATAAGATCCACAGGCAGTGAGTGAGTATAAGGAGCAAATGTCTTCAGTGAGTGAGTATAAGGAGCAAATGTCTTCTGGACAGAGCTGCATATATGAACTCACATTAGTTATGGTACCATGAACATGATATGTGCAAGGCCAAGCCAGACCAAATCTCAGCATAAAGAGGGCAGCTGGGCATGAAGATCTACTCATGTATGATTAGCTATTGGACATTCTTGGCTGCTAGCAAAGGAACAGCCAGTTTTCTCTAATAGTGTCGTCTTGAATCAGTCATCTATACTGCCATGGAAAAATCATGGGCCCAAGATATTTGTTTACCACAAATTGGTCTTGGTGGGAAAAGAAATAAGGAATACTAAAGGACACAAATTGTAGGATGGAAGGATGTAGGTGGATCTGTGAAGCACTGAGAATGGGAGACTGAGTATGATCAAAACACAATATATGAAATTGTCGGAGTACTAAGAAAGGAAGGAAGGAAAGAAGAAAGGAAGAAAGAAAAGTGGAGTTAGAGCCAGAATCTGGAAGAAACCTTTCTAGACCATTTGAAAGCAGTGAAAGCGTTAGAGTTATCTTTGCCAAAATATGAATGAGGGACCATAATCTGTAAAGTGGTTTCATCTGCAGACTGCTGGTATAGAGGGGCCTGGAGCATGAGAGTCTTCATGCTTATCAATGTTCTGTGTCTCCTCTGCTTTTTTTCCATGAGACACACCGTTTAATACTGCTGTATTTGTTATTTGCTTCTTTGTTCTTTACTTTTACAAGAAAAAACTTAAATGCTGCCTCCACTTGTTCTCACACTGAATCAAGTATCATTTTCCTCTTCACCTAAAGAGAAGACTATCTGCCAAGTATTTATCAACAGCAATTACCTTTGAAGTGTTTGTCTTCCTCACCATAGCATAGAAAGCTTTCAATCAGGACAAATTTAGCATCTCTTTAGTCTCTTTATTTCCAGTAATAGTACTAACATAGTAGAAATAGTTTGAATATTTCTGACTGACAAAAACAGTTCATTTACAGAGGATTCAGTTTCAAGTTAGCCAGGCACAAAGGGTTAAAAGCTAGACATTGGCTTCTTCATACTCTTTAAAACCTTAAGTCCTAAAGTATTTTTTTTCCTTTGAGCACTAAGACAGACCTCATTAGCAATCATTAGAAATGAAAATTATGCACATATTTAAAAATAGTCATTTTAATATGGATTATAACAAAATCTGAGTGTAACTTTGAATTTCTTGGCTTTTATGTTTCAAGTTAAATCCATGGTACCATTTGAAAATGTCTTTTGGAATACAAATTAATATTTGTATATCTGAACACAGTAAAAATTAATGAAACTTAGAATAGAAAAGACCTTATAAAGTCTATATAATTTTAACTACAGCTAGGTTGTAATTGTTAATTGATTACAGACAAACAGAGCTTTACACATTTAATTTATATTAAACTTGAAAATATACTAGATGTGTAATTTCTGATAGGAGCATATAGAGGGTATAGTCTTAACAGAAAACAAAGTTACTACATTTTATACTTTAGGATAACAAGGACAGATAACTATGGTTTGGTAAGAAATTTTGTTCTGAACTGATTTTTAAGAAGTAAATGGTGCATTTTTATTAAATAAAAACACATGGAATATTGGAGTCATTCTTTAACATTCTTAGAAGGAGGCACAACTTTGGAAATTTAGTTTTTGTGTATTACTTAATTTCAGATTGTCACATATTTGAAATCTCCTATCAACATTAAATGAGTAAGATAATTACTAATAATGCTCTAAACTAAAACAATGCATTCTGTTGCTGCTAGTGGAGTTAAAATGTTTATCTTGCATATACATGACTTATTTGTTTCTGCCTTTTTTATGTAAAAACAATAATGTGATAAAGTAGTCTCCAGTGATTACCAACAAATTTGAAAATATATATTTATAGCATTCTTCTACCATAATCTCTGTGAAACTTTTTAATTTAATTGAGATAATGGGAATATACTTCAACAGACACTCTTCTGTTATGCTGTTTCATTTTACAGAGAATTTTCCACAAATTTAAAGTACATATCAACTGAATAGAGTTGCTGTAGGGAAGATCATAATAAAGAGAAACTAATGTTGCCTAATGTGCACACCTTTCCAGTAATTTATCTGTGTCTTTCTTTTTAAATACACTTTTTATTTGTTTGCTTGTTATTTGTTTTGTTTTGTTTTCTAAGTCTGCTGTATTTTGCTTGACATGATGTCTATAGATTTCCATGACATGAGTTCCATAGATTTTCCTCTATGTGACATAATTTCACTATTCTTTGTAGGTAAATGCAATTCTATTGTATATACATAGGAAATTTTATTTACTCTTCTGTTGATAGACACATAGACTATGTAACTTGTCTCTCTTGAATAGTGTTGCAGTAAATACAGACATGCAGGTTGTATGCAGACTCCATTTAGATGTGGGGAACCAAACTGAAGTCCTCCTCAAAAACATCAGAGTGTGCTCTTAACCACATAGTCATCTCTAGCCCCAGCATTTTTTTTCAATTTTGTGTGCATTCTAGATAATAATTCCCTGTCACATGATGTGCTAGCAAAAAAATTTTTTCCATCATGTAGACTGTCTCTTCATTGTTCACTTATATCCAGGCCCTCAATTCTATTTCATTGATTAATATGTCTATTTTTATGTCACTGCAATGACATCCAGGTCCATCATCTGTATTGCTTTCAGCATTATCTTCCAAGCTCTTTATAACAGCTCAC